>CAEFZX010020116.1:0-23211 GCA_903066825.1 Alfaro cultratus | reverse complement strand
TTGGTTCTGTCTAGAGGACGGTGAGGGCCGTTGGTTCTGTCCAGACAGGACGGTGAGGGCCGTTGGTTCTGTCCAGACAGGACGGTGAGGGCCGTTGGTTCTGTCTAGAGGACGGTGAGGGCCGTTGGTTCTGTCCAGAGGACGGTGAGGGCCGTTGGTTCTGTCCAGAGGACGGTGAGGGCCGTTGGTTCTGTCTAGAGGACGGTGAGGGCCGTTGGTT
This sequence comes from Alfaro cultratus, assembly GCA_903066825.1. Lineage (NCBI taxonomy): Eukaryota > Metazoa > Chordata > Actinopteri > Cyprinodontiformes > Poeciliidae > Alfaro > Alfaro cultratus. Next base: position 22,991 of record CAEFZX010020116.1, on the reverse strand, counting down.
CTGTCCAGAGGTCGGTGAGGGCCGTTGGTTCTGTCCAGAGGTCGGTGAGGGCCGTTGGTTCTGTCCAGAGGTCGGTGAGGGCCTTAGGTAGAACCCTGTAAGGCGGCTCTTCCTCAGCTCTCCTTGCGTGTTTCAGGCGTTTGCTGAACTGCAGTCGTGTGAAACAGAACTGGCCGCTGAGCCATGAGGCCGCTGCTTTCAGGGCCACTCCAGAACCTGCAGGCCCCTGGGGATGCTGGGTAATGTAGTCTGCATGCAACACAACCTAGACCAGCTGGTTCTGGTTCTTCTCTGGGTCCACTCAGTCTGAGGGCCGCCTTTCCTGGAAGCTGCTTTTCCAAGAAATGGGTGGAGCCTAACATCCCTCCCTGTATTAACCGCTGCTTCACTTCAGTTCTACCAGGTGTATCCACTTCCTGTTTTGCTTCTGCTAGCAGTCGGAGCGGCTGGTTCTGGATCCAGATAAGGTGACTCTGATCCAGTTCCCCCAACCCGTCCTGAGGTTCTGGGACACGCCACTTTCTGTACTGCATTTAGGGCCTGCTAAACGCTTTACTGCCCTCTGATAAGGCAGGGCTAATGTGTCGCTGCCATGGTTACCAAGCAGCCATCTTGAGACCTCTTATCTCCTGCTGCTGCAGGGTTTATAATGAACAGCGGCCCCTAGTGGACAGCAGAGGGACTGCATGGTTTATAATGAACAGCGGCCCCTAGTGGACAGCACAGGGACTACATTCCCTTGTTTATCTGCAGCCGAAGCCCACCAAAGGCCGGATGCGCATCCACTGCCTGGAGAACGTGGACAAAGCGCTGCAGTTCCTGAAGGAGCAGCGGGTTCACCTGGAGAACATGGGATCCCACGACATCGTCGACGGCAACCACCGACTCACTCTGGGCCTCATCTGGACCATCATCCTGCGCTTCCAGGTAACAGAGCCACGCCCCATCAGGCCGCCAGCCAGCAGGCGGAGGTGAGACAGGCGGCCCTGATGCTTCTGCTGTTCTGCCCTCAGATCCAGGACATCAGCGTTGAGACTGAAGACAATAAAGAGAAGCGATCAGCCAAGGACGCCCTGCTCCTGTGGTGCCAGATGAAGACGGCCGGGTGAGTCTCCGCCTGCGCAGGTAACCAGGTGATGCTGCTGGATCGGACCGTCTCTGACCTCAGCTGTTCCTCTGCAGTTATTCCAATGTCAACATTCACAACTTCACTACCAGCTGGAGAGACGGCATGGCCTTCAACGCCCTCATCCACAAACACAGGTAACCTCCTCCTCCTGGACACCTGGACAGGTGTGGTACAGGTGTGTTGTGAAAAACCTGTCTGGTGTTTTAGACCTGACCTGATTGACTTCGACAAGCTGAAGAAGTCCAACGCTCACTACAACTTGCAGAATGCGTTCAACCTGGCGGAGCAGCACCTGGGCCTCACCAAGCTGCTGGACCCAGAAGGTTCTGACCCGTCTGACCATCAGGCAACTATCAGTTACCTGGCTGAACCTCGCTCACCCGGGGCTGGTGTGTGTGTGCAGATATCAGCGTGGACCATCCTGATGAGAAGTCTGTCATCACCTACGTGGTCACCTACTACCACTACTTCTCCAAGATGAAGGCGCTGAAGGTGGAGGGCAAACGCATCGGGAAGGTAGGAGCCTGTCCCGCTGCTGACGTTCAACAAACGACTTTATACAAACCAAAGCAAACTGGTACTTAACAGTCACTGACTTAACAAAAGGAACCAGTTCCTGTGTCTACAAAATCTAAATGCTACTGAGCTTTAGACCAATGGGCTCAGAGTTTTAACTGCTACAAGAAGTCTGGACTTTATGTCCTGAACTCTTTTCCTAAGAAAATCTTTTTGGACATAAAGAACGTGGACAAAGTTTTGAACACTTGATTCAAAACGTCCATTTTGATTCCAAGTTTTCCAAGATAAATAACAAGTTTGCTTTCCAAAAATAACATAACATAATCCAGGATTTAAGGTCCAGTGGTGTTCTGAGAACTGACTGGAGTCTGTTATTTAAATCCCAAAGGCTTTGAAAGGAAGATTTGGCCAATTATCCAGTGCTGCAAGAATCAGTTAGATCCTCCATCTGAACAGAAGAAACAGACATGTTGAGTCTAGAAAACATCTTAACATCCTCCTTCATAGACATCTGCAGGTTCTGGTCCAGACGGGGTCGCCCAGCAGGCAGGTCTGAATAAAGCGTTGGATCCGGTCCACTCTCCTGTTTCCTGCTGTTTTCAGAAGGAAACTTTGGGAACCGTCGTCATGGTGAACATGTTGCTAGTTTTCAGGCACTTTGTAACGCTTCAGGGGGAATCTGGTCAGAATGTTAACCTCACTGCCCAAACTGATCCTGCACGGTTCAGAAAGCTGAGGGTTCTTCAACCAGGTGAGATACAGAACAGAACTCGACCAATCAGAGATGAGCAGGTACTCACCAACTCCCTGACCAAACCAAAGGACCGGTACCAAGACCCTGGTTCCTTCTTCACCCTTCAGGTCGAATTTCTGTGAATCCAGTTCCGGTCTGCTGTCAGTTCACCTGAGTCATCCAAGTTCTTTGTTGTCCAGGTGTTGGACAACGCCATCGAGACAGAGAAGATGATCGAGAAGTACGAGTCGCTGGCGTCGGACCTGCTGGAGTGGATCGAACAGACCATCATCATCCTCAACAACAGGAAGTTTGCCAACTCCCTGCTGGGAGTCCAGCAGCAGCTGCAGGCTTTCAACACGTACCGGACCGTGGAGAAACCGCCCAAGTGAGTGGCGGATCCTCCATGTGTCCTGAGCTCCAGGTAACGCCACCTGTTCAGACATTGATTTTGTTGTCCTCTCAGGTTCACAGAGAAGGGGAACCTGGAGGTTCTGCTTTTCACCATCCAGAGCAAGATGAGGGCCAACAACCAGAAGGTCTACATGCCCCGCGAGGGGAAGCTCATCTCAGACATCAACAAGGTGAGCGCCGCCCACCGCCGTTCTCTGAAACATCGTCCAGATTTAGAGTCTTCGTCTGCTCCTCCCGTCAGGCCTGGGAACGCCTGGAGAAGGCGGAGCATGAGAGGGAGCTGGCTCTTCGGACGGAGCTGATCCGACAGGAAAAACTGGAGCAGCTGTCCAGACGCTTTGACCGCAAGGCAGCCATGAGGGAGACCTGGCTCAGTGAAAACCAGAGGCTGGTGTCTCAGGTGAGCAGAGCTCTGCAGCAGTTCATCTTTAGCTCACCTGTCCTGCCTTCCTCACCTGCCCTCCCCTTTGACTCCAGGACAACTTTGGCTTCGACCTCCAAGCTGTGGAGGCGGCCACCAAGAAGCACGAGGCCATCGAGACGGACATCGCAGCGTATGAGGAACGTGTTCAGGCTGTGGTCGCTGTGGCGAAGGAGCTGGAGGTGGAGCGTTACCACGACATCAAGCGCATCGCGGCCAGAAAGGACAACGTGATCCGGCTGTGGGAGTACCTGCTGGAGCTGCTGAAGGCCCGCCGGCAGCGGCTGGAGATGAACCTGGGCCTGCAGAGGGTCTTCCAGGAGATGCTCTACATTATGGACTGGATGGACGAGATGAAGGCAGGCAGACGAACCTCCACCTTCGGCCCGGGACGAGGATCCCGGCTCTAACCCCGGTCTGTCTTCCAGATGCTGCTGCTGTCTCAGGACTACGGGAAGCACCTGCTGGGCGTGGAAGACCTGCTGCAGAAACACGCGCTGGTGGAGGCCGACATCGCCATCCAGGCCGACAGGGTGAAGGCCGTCGTCAACAACGCCAACAAGCACTCAGTGGCCGACAGCGGTGAGCAGCTCTGACACCACACCTTCACCACGAGCGCCACCTGGAGGAGAACAGCTACTTAAACTAGAACAACGGCTGTTCCTTCCAAAGCAGCTTTGAGAAAACTAATCTGCAGAATAAACACAGCAACAATTCTGCCAGCTCCTCCCGTTGCGTCGAGAGTCTGGAGGATTTTGCCATCATTCCAGAGAACTTGTAATGCTTGAACTCCAAACTTCTGCTCTCAAATATTCACTCTGCTTTCTCAAACCTTTCTCCTCGCGCTCAAAACTCGTCTCTCTGCTCGGATCAAATCTCAGCCGATAGGATAATAGATGCAATAGGATGCAAGCACTGGGTGCGTTTGTTTCCTTCTGGTGGGTGAGCCTGTGTGTCTGTCTAGACAGAAATATCTGTCTATCCTACATCAACATAGGAACAATCTAGATAGATGGATATTAATAGAAAACCCATCAATCTGATAAAAATCAGCAGCCATTGTTTTGACTCTTTAAAGTGTAACTGACCTCTGACCCCTGTGCTGAGGGATGGGTGGTGTCATCAGGACGAAAGAAGGACTGTTGTCAACTTATCCACTCTGTCGCTGGCTTATTGATTTTTCAGATTCCTCTGAGACTTTTTTCCAAAGCAATAACTAATAATAAATTTAGCAGCTCCTATTCTGTGCTGTGTAATGTATATCGAGGAAACAATTGGCTCTAAGCTTCTGCTTGGTTTATGTCGTCATAACAACGACTAACAACTAACATAGAAACTGTCATGACAGCTGGGTACAAACACCAACTATGGACATATAGAACATGTTCCTGTTCAGCAATATATTACATGTTGGTGGAGACTTTTATGGCGACAGCGTTCTGTATAACGCTTGCATTCGATTGGCTGAGAGGTTGCCAGGCAACAGTACTTTTCTGTTTCAAGCAGAAAATGATTCGTAAGCCAGCAGAGAGGTTTGCAAGAGGAGATTTGATCCGAGCAGAGAGACGAGTTTTCAGCGCAAGGAGAAAGATTTGAGAGGGCAGAAGTTTAGAGTTCAAGCATTACAAGTTTTGAGAAGAAAAACATGAAGTCCTGCTTTCAAGATGAAAATGTGTGCTCTGGAATTATGGCAGAAAACTCCCTCCATACGAGAGTCACTGGAAATGTTTCACATTAGAGGAAGGGTGACACGCCCACTGTTTTACAGAAACCAGAATGCAATGCAAACAGCTGTGGCTGTTTTGATTTGCAGTGAAATTTGTGCCAACAGCAGAATTCTGCTTGTGAAAAACCGTTGAAGTTTGAAAAGCATCAGTTACCAGACTGCACTCTGTAAAACTGAAAATGACCAAATGTTAGCATAAAACTTAAATTGTGATTTTAGAAAAACTATAAAGGGTATCAAACAGTTGAATCATCTGAAGGTAGTGGGATTTGTGACTTGCTTAGAAGTTGAAAGAAGTTTCTAAGTTGAAGTAGGCGGAAGTAGCAAGCTGCCAAAGTGCACAAGGTTTTTGCTGCATTCTGAAGATTTTCAATACATTTCAGTGGAGATGAAATTTGCATAAAAGTTGAAATATTTCAAAACTTGCAATACCAGGCTTACTGCAGCTTAAGGCAAGTTAAATTTAAGGGTTTTTAATACTTCTTTAATACTGCCTGAAATTACATTTCAGACCAACTTCACAATACACACAAATAGAAATAAAACTAGCGACAATTTTACCCAGAAGTAAAAAAAACAGAACTTTTTGGTCCAATGTAAAAACTAAAATTTTTGGCTTTCCAAAGTTGAAAAAAGTGAAAAGGCACAACTGGCAGATAACTATTAATTTTCAACAACTATTCTGCATTTTGTGTCTCCTAGAGGGGAACTGTAGGAAGCATCAGGCCAGGTCTCTATGGAAAAATCTCATTTTGGACCTGGCAACGATCGGCAGCAACATCATGCCAGTGATGACCACCCGGTTAAATCAAAGTCACATAAAGTAAAATATCTCTGTGCAGAAATCCTGCCTTTTCTTCCCAGTGTTGTGACTGGAACTTGCTGGTTTTGAAGCTCCTGCTTGTACTTCCTTTCTCCCACACACTTTGCAGATTATATTTTCCTGCTCTGGTTCTGACTGTTCAGCCCTCCTGTGGTTTTTAAGAGTCAGAGTCATTTAGACCCCACAAGTGTTTTCCTCGGCTCGGCGGAGTCGCACTGTGTGGGCTCAGACCGCCAGCGGCGCTGATCCGCTGTCTGACCGTGACGTGTGCTGTGCTCCTCCTGAGCATCGCGTCAAGACGGCGGGAGGACAGAGACTCTCAACCGGCCATCAGCTGGTGAACCACAGCAGCTTCTCATTGATGGGTTTAAGCCTTTACACACAACAGTTGTCATTAGCTAAGTGGATTTTTGTCTTTCATCAAATATCCAGTTTGCCTTACAAAGTGAATAAATGCATTCACCAGATCATCCTTTCCCCGGATTGAATCAGAACAGAAGGATCCTGCTGGATCCTACGCAGCCCTCCAGGGGACATGGGACATTTTTCTTTTGCGTTCCTTGCAATATACTTACTGCAATATTTGCTGGTCTATTTTGTATGCAGTCACGAATGTGAATTTAACATTTTGAATATATACATATTTAAACACCCTACGGAGAAAACCCATTTCGGCCGCTTGTATCCGCGATCTCGTTCTTTCAGTCATGACTCAAAGCTCATGACCATAGATGAGGGTGGGAACGTAGATCGACCAGTAAATCGAGAGCTTCGCTTTCTGACTCGGCTCTCTCTTCACCACGACGGACCGGTACAGCGCCGCTTCACGGCAGACGCTGCGCCGATCCGCCTGTTGATCTTAGACTTTTATTGCTAATTAAGGCCTTACTATTAGATTGATGAATTCAATGCCTTTTAAGACTTTTCAAGTACCGCGGGAACCCTGAATAGGTGAAATGACCAAAAGTCACAGCAGACCTCTCCTGGAGAAACTGAATGGATTGATATATAAATAGTTGAAATCAGTTGAAGTATGCAGAAGTATTCAAGAGCTGAAACATGTGGCTGATCATTGAGAGGTCATCACACAAGCTGAAACCAGATTCCTGATGAAAACACTTTGTCTGTTCTTCAGGCTACAAGCCCTGTGATCCTCAGATCATCCAGGACCGGGTGGCCCACTTGGAGTTCTGCTACCAGGAGCTGACCCAGCTGGCCTCTGAGCGCCGTGCACGTCTCGAGGAATCTCGCCGACTCTGGAAGTTCTTCTGGGAAATGGCGGAGGAAGAGGGCTGGATCCGGGAGAAGGAGCAGATCCTGTCCTCCATGGAGCACGCCAAGGACCTGACCGGGGCGGTGCGCCTCCTGAGCCAGCAGCGGGCCCTCGAGGACGAGATGAGTGGCCGGGCCGGACACCTGCAGCACACCATCGCTGAGGGGCAGGCCATGGTGGAGGCGGGTCACTTTGGTGCTGCCAAGATCCAGGAGCGAATCTCAGATCTTCAGGCTCAGTGGGCGGCGCTGGAGCAGCTTGCAGCAGTGAGAAAGAAGAGACTGGAGGAAGCTCTGGCCATGCACCAGTTTCAGGCCGATGCGGACGATGTGGATGCGTGGACACTGGACGCTCTGCGCATCGTCTCCAGTGGAGAGACGGGCCATGATGAGTTCTCCACCCTGGCTCTGGTCAGGAAGCACAAGGATGCTGCAGCAGAGGTGGCCAGCTACCGTTCGGTCATCGACTCTCTGCATGAGCAGGTCGCCCTGCTGCCCAAAGAGGAGGCGGACTCAGAGGACGTGCAGGGCCGCCTGGCTGGCATCGAGGAGCGCTATAAGGAAGTTTCCGAGCTCACGAAGCTGAGGAAGCAGGCGCTCCAGGATGCACTGGCTCTCTACAAGATGATGAGTGAGGCTGACGCCTGCGAGGTTTGGATCGACGAGAAGGACCAGTGGTTGAACAGCATGGAGATTCCTGAGAAACTGGAGGACCTGGAGGTGATACAGCACAGGTAACAGCTGAGGGACTCCATGCATCCTGGATCTCTGTCAGGCTGTACAGATCTGATGTGGATCTCTCTGCAGGTTTGAGAATCTGGAGCCAGAGATGAACAACCAAGCGTCTCGCGTTGCTGTGGTGAACCAGATCGCCCGACAGCTGATTCACAGCGGCCATCCAAGCGAGACAAACATCAAGACTCAGCAGGATAAACTGAACAACAGGTACATATGGCCCGCTGGGAAAGAAAGAACCTTAAAGGTACAATGCAGACCTGAATCTGGACTCATCTTTAGACTGTCTGACCCTCTGTCTGCAGATGGAGCCAGTTCCGAGACCTGGTGGACCAGAAGAAGGAGTCCCTGAACTCTGCTCTAGGTGTACAGAACTATCATCTCGACTGCAATGAGACCAAATCCTGGATCAAAGAAAAGACCAAACTAATCGAATCCACCCAGGAGCTGGGCAATGACCTCACTGGAGTCATGGCTCTGCAGAGGAAGCTGACCGGCATGGAGCGAGACTTGGTGGCCATCGAAGACAAGCTGGGTGACCTGCGGGGTGAAGCCCAGAGGCTGGCCGAGGAGCATCCTGACCAGGCCGGCGCCATCACAGACCGGCTGGCGGAGATCACTGCCGTCTGGGACGAGATGAAGAATACTCTGAAAACACGAGAGGAGTCCCTGGGCGAAGCCAGGAAGCTGCAGCAGTTCCTGCGAGAGCTTGACGACTTCCAGTCCTGGCTGTCCCGCACTCAGACGGCCATCGCCTCCGAAGACATGCCCAACACGCTGTCTGAAGCCGAGAAGCTGATGGCCCAACACGAAAGCATCAAAAACGAGATCCACAACTACGAGGAGGACTACCAGAAGATGAGAGACATGGGAGAGATGGTGACGCTGGGCCAAGTGGACGCCCAGTACATGTTCCTGAGGCAGCGGCTGCAGGCGCTCGACACCGGCTGGAACGACCTGCTCAAGATGTGGGAGAACCGGCAGAACTTGTTGTCTCAGTCGCACGCTTACCAGTTGTTCCTGAGGGACACCAAGCAGGCCGAGGCTTTCCTCAACAACCAAGTAAGTCCAGACCCCAGAACCAGGACTTGTGAGTGCTGAATGTCTTGGCTATTCTGGTCCCTGAAACAGAACCGCCTCCAGACTTCCAGCTTATCCTCTCTCCAGGAGTACGTCCTGGCTCACACAGAGATGCCCACCACCCTGGAGGGCGCCGAGGGCGCCATCAAGAAGCAGGAGGACTTCATGACCACAATGGACGCCAACGAGGAGAAGATCAACGGTGTGGTGGAGGCAGGCAGGAGGCTGGCCGGTGATGGGAACATCAACGCTGAGCGCATCCTTGAGAGAGTGGCCTCCATCGACAACAGGTAGCTTCAGAGCTACATCCAGTTTAGCGGACCCAACATGGCTTTCTGTAGCATCAGCAGCTTGAGGAGTCTGTGTTCAGGAGCTGGATTGTGAGGGCGCTGCCTTCACACTCTGGACTGTAGAGTTTCTGCTTTTTCTGAAGGCGTTTACCTGTTTGGTTCACATGGAGCCTGTTTGTAGAGCTACCTGCTGTTTCTTCTTGTTCCAGGCACAAGAAGAACAGGGAGGCAGCAGTGGAGCTGCTGATGAGACTGAAGGACAACCGCGATCTTCAGAAGTTCCTGCAGGACTGCCAGGAGGTCAGCCCTTCAGAAGCACATTTTAACCCAACATTTCCAGAGAACTGGCTCAGAAAGTCTGAGACGGACCAAAAGGCTCGAGAGGATGAGGTTCTGTTGGGTCTCTTTGCAGCTGTCTTTATGGATCAGTGAGAAGATGCTGACTGCTCAGGACATGACCTACGACGAGGCCAGGAACCTGCACAGCAAGTGGCTGAAGCACCAGGCCTTCATGGCCGAGCTGCAGTCCAACAAGGAGTGGCTGGACAAGATCCAGAAGGTACTGAAAGATGTAAAGTTCAGACAACTTGATGCTCAGAGTTACAATGGTTCGGCTGAATCGGTCACAGCTGAGTCAACAGCTCATAATTTTATTCCCATTGAAACTATTCTGAATATTGTCGGTATCTCAACAGACTTCATGGAGGTTTGTGTCATTTCTAGTGATTTTCCACCAACAATCCTCTTCATGTAAACAAATTACCATAGACTGCAAGGTCAGCCTCTCCTTGGACCCGTAGTGGTCAAGGTAAAATATTACCATCATAACATCAACCAGTAACACCAGGAGAATTATCCTTCCTCCATTAGGTTCTTAATGTATGAAGAAAAGTCAGTGAGTTGCATTCATGAATTCCACTGAAGAATAAAATACAGTTGGTCCATTTGTTCATGCTATCCTTATGAGCTAACAGAGCAAAATGACATCTGACAATAGTTAGTTCCCTTTGTTGGCCTCCATCGACGCTACGCCCTAAAGAGGGCGTTCCCTAGTGTGTCATTTCCTTTAGCCGTAGCTTTGCGCGTGTGTGCTCTGTGTGCTTGTATATATCTATATAGATATATAGATATAGATATATATATCTATATATATATCTATATATATCTATAGATATATATATATATCTATAGATATATATATATCTATATCTATATATATATATCTATATATATATATCTATATATATATATGAGCACGCAAACACCTAAAAGAGAAAGAGGAAAACACAGAATTATTTATTCTTAACATTTCCCAATTCTCTGAATAACTTGTTGAATACCACAAATAAGGCTAATCCTGTTCCTAAAGAAGTCCACTAGCAGTGGGACAGATCTCATCTTCTTGGTTCCTCCTGGCGTCAGGATGGGACGCTGCTGGTGTCAGAGAAGCCAGAGACGGAGGCGGTGGTGAAGGAGAAGCTGGCGTCACTCCACATCTTGTGGGAGAAGCTTGAGTCCACCACTCAGACCAAGGCTCAGGGTCTGTTTGACGCCAACAAGGCCGAGCTGTTTACACAGAGCTGTGCTGACTTGGACAAGTGGCTGGGCGGCCTGGAGGGCCAGATCCAGTCCGACGACTACGGCAAAGACCTGACATCTGTCAACATACTTCTGAAGAAACAGCAGGTAAAGCTGCCTGACATGACTTTATGAATGACATCTCCTTCTGAATGAGGGCTAGGATTGATGTCTGCCTCCTGCTCAGATGCTGGAGAACCAGGTGGATGTGCGCCAGAGGGAGGTGGTGGAGTTGCAGAGCCAAGTGAAGGCCCTTGGTCAAGAGGTGAAGGACACAGATGAGGTGGACGGGAGGAGACAGGTTGTGGAGAAGAAGTTCCAGGAGCTGCTGGAGCCACTGCGGCGTCGCAGGGACTTCCTGGTGGCATCCAGAGAAGTCCATCAGTTCAACCGTGATGTGGAGGATGAGATTGTACGTGCACAAACAGACTCCTCCTCCAGAGGTTTACAACTGACCCCACCCCCTGACAGTACCCCCCACCTGCTCCTTTCGTGGCAGTAATCATGAAGGGGGCATTCTCATTGGTGTCCTTCCTTCCTGCAGCTCTGGGCCCAGGAGAGGATGCCAGTGGCCACATCCACTGAGCACGGACACAACCTGCAGACAGTCCAGCTGCTCATCAAGAAGAACCAGGTGACTTCTTCTTCTCCTGAGCTTCTGGAGTTTCCCAGCTGCACCCTGACCTCTCCGGTTGATGTGTCCTCAGACGCTGCAGAGGGAAATCCAGGGCCATCAGCCTCGCATCAACGACATCATGGAGCGCAGCCGCAGCCTACTGCAGGACAAGTCTTCCAACAGCGACTTGATCCATCAGCGCCTGGCCGACCTGCAGCAGCTGTGGAAGGAGCTGATGGAGGAGGTGGAGCAGCGGGACGGCCGACTGGAGGAGGCCCACAAAGCTCAGCAGTACTACTTTGACGCCGCTGAGGCCGAGGCTTGGATGAGTGAACAGGAGCTCTACATGATGTCAGAGGAGAAAGCCAAGGTGAGTGGGGGCGAACTGCTCAGCCTCTAAACTTCCTGAAGTCACTTGTCAACTGTCCCGTGTTGTGGTCAGGACGAGCTGAGTGCCGTAACCATGCTGAAGAAGCATCAGATCATGGAGCAGGCTGTGGAGGACTACGCAGAGACCGTCCATCAGCTGTCCAAGACCAGCCGAGGACTAGTGGCCGCCGGACACCCTGAAAGGTCGTCACTGCTCCTGTTTTTATTGTTCTGCACCTTCCTGAGTAGAAACCTGAACAACATACAGGTTTTGCCTGAAGGTTCGCCCTCATTTATGAGAATAGGTCTGGAAAGCTGTTGTTCAGGCTCTCAGAAAATAGAGGAGTGAATTTTATTAGACAGGAACTGGTTCTCAGCAGGGCTTTTATTGTGAAAAATCTGCATACCAGTTGCCTTCTAACCCAGTACCTTTGTTTGTCTGTCAGCGAGCGGATCAGCATGCGCCAGTCTCAGGTGGACAAGCTGTACGCTGGCCTGAAGGACCTGTCTGAGGAGAGGCGGGGCAAGCTAGACGAGAGGCTCCGCCTCTTCCAGCTCAACAGGGAGGTGGACGACCTGGAGCAGTGGATCGCCGAACGGGAGGTGGTGGCCGGGTCTCATGAGCTGGGCCAGGACTACGAACATGTCACGGTAAGTTCCTGTCGTCATGCGGTCTGTACCTGAAGTCTCCTGGATTGGAGCCGGGATGACCAACGCTTGGTGGCTTCAGATGCTGCAGGAACGTTTCCGGGAGTTTGCGCGGGACACCGGGAACATCGGGCAGGAGAGGGTGGACGCCGTGAACCGGCTGGCGGACGAGCTAATCAACGCCGGGCATGGCGACGCGGCCACAGTGGCGGAGTGGAAGGACGGGCTGAACGAGGCATGGGCCGACCTGCTGGAGCTCATCGACACTCGGACACAGATCCTCGCCGCCTCCTTCGAGCTCCACAAGTTCTACCACGACGCCAAGGAGATCCTGGGACGCATCGCCGACAAGCAGAAAAAACTGCCGGAGGAGGTCGGTCGGGACCAGAACACAGTGGAGACGCTGCAGAGGATGCACAACACCTTCGAACATGACATCCAGGCACTGGGAACACAGGTAACACGGCTGACAGTCCTTCCAGCCAGGGTCCTGGAGGAACAGGCAGAGTCTGCTGTCAGGATGTTCAGCTGAAGAACAGAGACAGCAGTGTAATGTCTGGTTGCAGGTGAGGCAGCTTCAGGAGGATGCCGCGCGCCTGCAGTCAGCATACGCAGGAGACAAAGCTGACGACATCCAGCGGCGGGAGGGTGAAGTGCTGGAGGCGTGGAGGAGCCTGCTGGAGGCCTGTGACGGACGCAGGCTCCGCCTCCTTGACACTGGGGACAAGTTCCGGTTCTTCAGCATGGTCCGCGACCTGATGCTCTGGATGGACGACGTGATCCGGCTTATCGAGGCCCAAGAGAAGCCTAGGTAGGCCCACCTGCTGCCACCGCCGCTCAGCCGGCGTCAGGAGTCAAACTGACGGGGGTGTTTGTGGTTCCAGAGATGTTTCCTCCGTGGAGCTTCTGATGAACAACCATCAGGGCATCAAGGCAGAGATCGACGCCCGCAACGACAGCTTCACAGCCTGCATCGAGCTGGGCAAGGCCCTGCTGGCCCGCAAGCACTTCGCCTCAGAGGAGGTAAGCTAAGAGGAAACGGAGGGGTGGGTGACTGAGGGAGAACTGAGGAGTAGAGGGAACCTTCCAGATGGTTCTGGATTCCTCTCCAGACTGATGGACGTCAGAGTCTTTAAGATCCGGCCTTAAAGTTCAGCTGCTTTGTGCTGTCAGATTGTTTCCATTAAGGATGTAGAAATAAGGTTTCAGCTGATATATATCTTAACTAGGGCCATGAATACTTTTCTGCCGCTCTACCTATGCATTCTGGGGGTTTTGGTTCTGGTGGGTCCGGGCTGAGCTGAGTTCTGTGTTTCCTGTGGTCCAGATCAAGGAGAAGCTGCTGCAGCTCACCGACAAGAGGAAGGAGATGATCGACAAGTGGGAGGACCGCTGGGAGTGGCTCCGCCTCAGTAAGGCACTTCCTGTCTACCCCGTGCCGGCCAATCAGAGCCACTCTAACCCTACTGCTCCTCCCCAGTCCTGGAGGTGCACCAGTTCTCGCGGGATGCGGGCGTGGCCGAGGCCTGGCTGCTGGGCCAGGAGCCCTACCTGTCCAGTCGAGAGCTGGGCCGCAGCGTGGACGAGGTGGAGAAGCTCATCAAGCGCCACGAGGCCTTTGAGAAGTCCGCCGCCACCTGGGAAGAGCGCTTCTCCGCCCTGGAGCGGCTGACCACGGTGAGCAGGGCGCCGGGCGGGCGGGGTCTTGCCCGGTCCGGCTCCACTGGCGCTGACGGTCCAGTTCTGCTTCCAGATGGAGCTGCTGGAGGTCAGGAGGCAGCAGGAGGAAGAGGAGAGGATGAGGAAGCCACCGGGTCCAGAAGCAGTTCTGGTCCAGCAAGACGGACCCCAGCAGCAAAGGTGAGCAGGGATTTATTTTACAAAGATTGGCATTTTTTTAGTGACGGGGCAACTTTTACAAATACCAGTATTCTTTAAACAAAATAAACAATAAGGATATAAATAGTGACATTTATAAAATGTTGAATAATTATGCTCAAATTTGCATAAACATTAGCACATACTGGCAGAAATCTAAGAATCAAATGTTTCCTATCTCTGAAGTATATTTCTTTAAATGCAAAATTAATCTACTCAAGTAAAAGAAAAAGGTGCAGTTGCATAAAAAATTACTCTTATAAGTAACCCCCCACACACACACACACCTGGGAAGAGCGCGTGTGTAATCAGAACTGTGACAATAATAATAATAATAATAATAATAATAATAATAATAATAATAATAATAATAATAATAATAATAATGGAGGAAGTGGGTTGTAGTCTAAGAAAGAAATTCAAATGATTGACTTTTTTTTTTTTTCCGATGCTAATTTTCCCAATGCTCAGTACTCATTTTCTTGAGTACCAGTTACTCAAGTAAATGTAACCAGTACTACCCATATTTGAACATAGATAACAATACTAGTTTCCTGTTCTTGCTAACAAGCTTAACGTGTTATGTTGGCATTAGCTAGTCATCATGTAGCTAACATTAGCTAGTCAGCGTGTAGCTAACATTAGCTAGTCATCATGTAGCTAACATTAGCTAGTCAGCATGTAGCTAACATTAGCTAGTCAGCATGTAGCTAACATTAGCTAGTCAGCATGTAGCTAACATTAGCTAGTCAGCGTGTAGCTAACATTAGCTAGTCAGCATGTATCTATCTATGTTCCCCAAAAATCGCCTTTTGGTTGAAACAGTACCAGTAGCTCAGAGAACAGGAATGATTATGTAGAAAAGTGAAATCCTTCCTAACTCTATTTGGCTGAGTTAGCAGGAAATGCATATTTTGGCACAACAAAATAAAAGCTGCCGATATTTGTTCAGACTCTGGGACCATTGCACTCCGGAAGTGAAGGGGGCGCTATTTCCTATATTATCCTTGGTCTCCCATTTTTATTTTCTTCTGAAATCTGTGATATATTTTCATCTTCAGGAAGGATTTTCACTCTCAGCAGGTATTTGAACTTCTCTCTTTTATTTATTTCAGCTCAGCTCACAGGTTTTAGTAAATTCTGTAGTTTTCTGTGTTCTTCTAAATCTGCTCCTTAGTCGCATCTTTTCGGGCCTGATGCTGCCTCTAGTGGCGTGGGGTGGTAACACAACTAATATAATTACATTACTAAATCAGAATACAGTACCACAAAGTCTTTATTATTTATTATTAATTCTGGCATTACTGGAACCGTAAAAGATAAAGTCCCTCACAAAACACCATACCTTTTCATTTCCTTCAGGAAGTAGAGCTAATTAAATGACATAAGGCCTCAAAGTGATTCCAGTTTCTCTTGATGGCCAACCTGTTGAAACTGTGGCTAATCTTAAATACCTCAAGTCGTTCCTGGACAGTCAGGTCAGTTTTGCTGAAAACACTGGCTATATTTTTAAGAAATGTTTTCAGAGACTCTATCTTTTAAGAAGATTCAGTGATCTTGGGGTTACCTAACTAGAGGTTGTGTACAATCTCTAGTTGTTGAGTTAAAATGTTAAAACTTAACATTTTAACTTGAATTTTAACTAATCTCAAGTTTTAACTGTTGAGTGTTTTAGCTTTTCATCTTTTCAGCTGGTTTGGTTACATGAGCTGCAGACTAACAGACAATCTTTTAAGAAAACTTTCAATGGCAGGTAAAACAGCAGGTAATAGTTTGAGCTCATGAAGGCCTTATTGTGTCCTCTGGTAACTAAGAACATCTATTAGAAGTGATTTATTGACAGTACAATAATTATTCTTAGCCAAACTAAATGATAACATTTGCCTATAGCTGGCTAAGTGTTTGCTCTATTCACAAATTGTTGATATTGTGATTCTATTTTATTGTTTTAGAGTCGAAGAAAAATTTCCACCTTGGAGGACTTAAATACTTTAACCTTAATTTTTCCTATATATAAAACTCTACCAGCAAAACGTCTCTCAGAATAATATATATAGCACCATAAAAACAAAAATGTGAATTTTTGCTTGTATCTGTTTAACAACCTGGTGATTCGTCTGTGAACCTAATTAATTAGTTCGTTATTAACTTTTGCTCAATTAAGTTTCTTATGTGTACATTGCTAATGGGATTTTATTATAGTTGATCATGTTGTTTTTCATATCTTATTTCTTTTGTTCCTCCTATAATTGATGGAGATATATAGATATTATTTATAATGTATAAAAGTATTGTTTATGTCATTTAATTAGCTCTACATCCTGAAGAAAATGGAAAAATATGGTGTTTTAGAAGATAATTTCTGTTTTGTGTTGCCAGTAATGGCAAAAATTTATAATAAATACTAAAGACTTTGTGTTATTCTGATTTAGTAATGTAATTAGATTAGTTGTGTTACCACCCCACGCCACTAGAGGCAGTATTAGGCCCAAAAAGATGTGACTAAGGAGCAGATTTAGAAGAACACAGAAAGCTACAGAATTTGTTAAAAACTGTGAGCTGCTGAAGTAAATAAAAGAGAGAAGTTCAAATACCTGCTGAGAGTGAAAATCCTTAAAGGTGAAAATATATCAGATTTCAGAAGAAAATAAAAATGGGAGACCAAGGATAATATAGGAAATAGCGCCACCTTCACTTCCGGAGTACGATGGTCCCATTTCCATATAAGGTCTGAGACTGACAGCGGTCCGTCCCGCCCCTTCCTGTTGCTGCAGTGAGGTGGACTTGGTCCCAATGGTATCAAACAGAGATAGGAATAATGGAAAGATGTCCACTCTGAGGTAAGAATGAAAAACATCCTCCAGCCGGGGGGGTTACAGATGATGCCCCCCAAAGCCCGCCTAGGCCTGACAGATTCTGTTGGAGAGGTCTGTGAGGTTCTGCTGCTCCCGGGTCCAGATGGTTCTGGCCCGGTTGTGTCTTCAGTGTGAGTGTTTAACCGGGGTCTGTGTTGGTTCTGCAGCGCCGTGACCCAGAACGGACTCCCATCGGATCAGGACCAGGACTCTCCTCAGGTCAGTTCTGCTGCTCTGCCTGCAGGTAGGCGCCACGGTTCCTATACCAGAACTTTCAGAACACTTGAGTCTTGAGATTTTATTCTGAACTGTTTCAGATTCAGTATTTAATGAAACATTAATAATTATTGAGATTTATTTATGGAGCCGCATTATTAAAACCATTTCTATAGAACTTCCGGTCCAGAACTGCCTGGATGTAATAAAAAATAAGCAGGCCCGATTTATGATCCGTGTTGCTCAGGAAGATCCACACAGAACCACAATAAGGGATCAATCAGATGGTTCTGATCCAGTTCTTAGTTTCCATACAGCAGCTAAATCAGATTAAAGTCATGGTGTTTAGTTTTTACAGTAGTCAGGAATGTGTTCTAACCCGGTTCTGTCCGATCCGGACCGGCAGGACGCCATGGAGGACAGCGGCCTGGCGAACGGCATGGTGGAGCGCGGCTCCAAGGAGCCAAGCCCCGCCCCTTCGCCGACCTCGGCCAGGAAGTCAGGCGGCAGCCAGTCAGCCACGCTGCCGGCCCGCAGCCAGGAGGCGCCGGTGCTGCTGGAGGGGCCGCTACACCGCAAGCATGAGTGGGAGGGGCCTAACAAGAAGGCGTCTAACAGGTGAGGCCTGCCACCACCGGCCCCTCACCCAGGTTCCGCCCCTCTGACTCCTGCGCTCTGTGATTGGCAGGTCCTGGCACCACGTGTACTGTGTGATTCGCGGCGCGGAGCTGAGCTTCTACAAGGATGGCAAGGCAGCGGCCCAGGGCGCCCCGTACCATGGGGAGGCGCCTGTCGGCCTGAAGGACGCCACCTGTGACGTCGCCGCCGACTACAAGAAGAAGAAACATGTCTTCAAGCTCAGGTGAGGACCAGTCCGGAACTGGTCCAGAACCGGACCGGACCGTCGTCATAGGACGTCCTGATTGTTTCTGGTGATGATAAATGTGTCCATGTGAGAGGTCCAATGGGGTTCTGACAGAACCGACATTCACCGGACCGACCTTTAACATGCAAAAACCGGTTCAGAACCGGTTCAAACTGGTACCAAAGAGCTTAGGCCAGTACAAACTGGTTTTGAACCGTTTTAAACCAGTATAAACCAGATCAGAACTGAAAGTCCAAACATCCAAACCCACTTCCTGAATCTAGTTGTTCTTCTCTTCCAGAGTCTCCGATGGGAACGAGTTTCTGTTCCAAGCCAAAGATGAAGTGAGTATCCCTGAAGCTGCGCTAGAAACAGGAAGCAGACCGGAACCGGTCCACCCAGCCGGCTTTCCAGAACCCAGATGAGTTCTGAAGAACGCAGGTTCAGAGTCCTGAAGAACTCATCTGAGTAAATGTTTGGAGGGTTCTAAGTGGTTCTGATGACCAGGTCACCGTGGTTCTGATGAACACCTGGATCCGTCCTCCAGCTGCGGCTCGGTGTGACCCACTGTCCTTTGTCGCCCCCTGCAGGAGGAGATGAGCTCGTGGATCCAGGCCGTGCTGAGCGCCGATCGCCCCGCCCCGGGCCCCGCCCCGGGCGCCGCCCCGGGCACGCCGCCCTCTGGGCGCGCTCAGACGCTCCCGTCCAGCGTGTCGCTGCCCGCCGAGTCGAGCCCGGGGAAACGGGACAAGGAGAAACGCTTCAGCCTGTTCAGCAAGAAGAAGTAGAAGAAGAACCACAGGAGGCGCTGGTGGACCCGACCCAACCGGACCCGATCCGACCGGACTGACCCGACTCGACCTGACTCGACCCGACCTTACTGGACCCGATCTGACCCGGCACTGCAAAGCAGCAAGCACCGGACCGGACCGGACTCGCTTCGGAGCGTTGCCTCTCAGCTCCTGCTTCATTGAGACCCAAACTGCACATCCAGAACTTCCTGAAACATTTATCAGCTGTTCACCTGTTCTACAGATCCGGTCCAGAACATACCCGAGACCAATATCCCAAGCTGGTTTTCCCAAACCGGACCCCAGACTAGGATCTAAATCTGGTTCTGCTCAACCAATCCCGGACCCAGACCCATCACTGGTTCTGGTCCAGACCAGGTTCTGAAGCTGGTTATGGTCCAGAACCAGAGAGGCTGGGATATAAAACTGCTTCTGCAGGAGAACCCACCGAGAACCAGGTTCAGACTCTGGTTCTGCTAGGTCCAGTCCAGATCTGGACCCGTCTCTGATCAGAACAGGTCCGCTGATTGGACAAACCAGAACCACCATTAATAAACTATGCTGATGATGTCACTGATGATGTCACAGTGACCGACCAATGGTAGAGGTGGACAGCTGATGAGCGTGTAGCCAGCGCCGACCCGGTTGTTGGTTCCGAATGGTTCTGATTGTGTTGTGTTCGTCTTTGGGACGCAGATGGGCTCTCTGCCCCCCGATTGGTTAATGGTGGGCCTGCGGGCGCTCTGATTGGTCCGCCTGACCTGGGCGGGACCGGCCGCTTCGATTCTGATTTTCCTGAACTTGTTTTTGTATTTTTGTTGTTCTTCGGTTCTGAAGGAGAAACTGGACCAACTTTTTACAGCTTTGGAGTTAAACGTTCACTTGCATGTTTCACGTAAGCTCACCTGACCGACCGTCTTCTTCTTCTATGGTTCTGCGCCGCGCAACGTAACGTAACGTAGCGAACATGTATGGAAGTTCGTGTTTCTGCACAATCCGAGCTGCATCGTTAGGAATGACGTATTTAAAGCTTTTCTCATGTATGAAGCTGCACCTGTTAAAGCTGACAACTCATTAAAGCTTTTAAACTATGACCTCACTTCCTGTTCTGTGATGTCATTTCATCACAGCATGTTTTCTTGCGTATTTTTCCATCATTTTAATTCCAAATATTCTGATTTTTTTTTTCTCACATTTTTACTTTTTCAGTTAATTTTCTCAAAAATATTTTCCTTCATCACGTTTGAGTTTTTCCATATAAATTATTATATTGTGACTTTTCTTTCTGATATTAAACATTTTCTCAATAATTCAGCCTTTTTTCTTGGATTTTTTTCCTGGTGAAGTTCTTTCTCAGTTAAACTGAATATTTTCTCCAAACACAAACTTTATAGTATTTCAGATTTTTGTCTCACTAAACAAGTTCAAACAAATTAAAAAACATATTTTAGAATATTATTTTTCTTTATTTGTGAAATTGTATCTTTTCAAGTTGTTTAAGTTCAAGTTTAAGTCTTTGTTTTGTCAAACAGACGAAATAAAAATAGAAATGAATTTAATTCAGCAGATCTTGGGGAACAGCAAACCACAGAACAAGGAAAACCTGATTTAAAGAAAAAAAAACAAAAAAACATGGAAATATGACTATTCAGTTCCAATACATCAGATCCAGAGATTATCTTGTTTGTAATCAGAATGAAGCTACAAACTGTCACTATTTACTCTGAACATACTTTTATTTTAATACGTTTTATTTATTCCTTTATATTTACATTTTTGTTTTATGTGCTTTGCTAAGCAAAATTATTAGCTGTAAATATGAAATTCTGAACCTTACTTAGTAATTAGTATTAAACACTGCAGCTCCCAGAATTCACCGCGCAGAGCTGAGTCTGATCCCCGATGCGCTAAAGCCGCACCTGCGCCGTCAGCGCGCGAAGGTAGAGTCAGACAGACCGGAAGTTGGAGCTTCGCCTTCGGAATAAAAGTCTTTGCTGTGAGGCGGTGCCAAGCAGTGGTACTTTTCAGGCTCGGAGGGTTCTGGAACACCCGGTTCGGACCAGACTCTGGTTCTGATTCAGAAGCCTGGATTTCTTCCGAACCACCGATTCTTCCCACAATGCATCCGATTCTGGGTTCTAATGACCTTTTACCCAGTCAAAGTCCTGCTCGGTTCTGATAGGGTCTGTGGACTGGCTGGAGGTCCAGATGGTGGTGAGACCTGGAGAGGATGGACAGTTTCCGCTGCTTTTATTTTGAAGATCCCACAGGACGTTCCTGTCCCAGTGTTCCAGCCTGACTCGCTCAGCGGTTCCTGAGATTCCCGTTAGTATTCCCTCTCTGCTCCTGTTTTGGGTCCAGCGGCTCTCCGTGGCCTTCGGACCCGCCGCCGGTGCCTGACAGGCGGCCTGCTCCAGCGGGACCTTTCGCTGCGGGCCGCGGTGCCGGTTCGGGGCTGCTGGTTCAGATTGGTTCTGTAATCTGCGGATTTGACGCTGAGCAGACGGCGGAGGGATTTCCTCTGATTCCAGCCTTCGCGGACTCATCAGCGGAATTAATCCTGTGTTCTGGTCGGGTTCGGATCCACAGCTGATCGAGACCCGGTGGGCTGAACCGATCCGCATCACTGACCCTGGAACAGTTCAGAGAGGTCCAACCGGATCTTTAAAGGACCCGGTTCTGCGGGTTTGAACTGATTTTGATCCGAACTGGATTCAGATCAGATATTGAAGCAGCTGAACATGAGGAATAAAATATGATTCCATCTGTTTTCATCATCAATAAATACACGGAAATACTCTTGATTCTTCCTCGATTCACGAACAGTTCTCTACAGAATCGGATCATTTTTTAACTTTCCATCCAATCAGAAACAAGGAATCAGTTCACAGCAGAACCAGCTGAGATTTGATCTAGACACGAAACCATAGAAACCATATTGGCGGCCATGATGGAGGCAGCCTGAAGGAACAGTCTGCTTTTTATGGGTCGATTTGCTCCAATCAGGAGGCTGCAGAATGGCATTATGGGAAGTGTAGTTGGAGGTTGCTCAGTTAGAAGCACTGCAGAGAGGGACTACTACTCCAGGCATCCTTAGCAGCAGAGCCGGATGTCGGATAAAACGGCGCCGCGCTGCCAGCTGCGGCTGGAGTGGATCCACGGCTACCGGGGCCACCAGTGCCGGAACAACCTGTTCTACACGGCGGGGAAGGAGCTGGTCTACTTTGTGGCGGGGGTGGGCGTGGTCTACAACACCCGCGAGCACACCCAGAAGTTTTACCTTGGTCACAACGATGACATCATCAGGTGAGGGGCGGGGCCCAACGTAACCACGCCTTGATTAGTGCGGGACAGGTGGTTGGATGAACGGGTCAGAGTTCATCCAACCACCTGTTCATCCAACCATGCATCCATGTATCCATGTTAGAAACCAGCCAATCAAAACGCAGCCTGTTCTGGGTCTGACGTCATCACTCAGACAGCGGCTGATGCAGACCTGTGCTGGGCTGTGATTGGCTGCTGCATGTTCCATGTGAGAGGTGCAGCAGAACATCAGCCTCTGATAGACCCAGAACAGAGGCTGGGTCTATCTGTTCTGGGTCAATGGGTCAGAAGGTCACTGCAGGGAGGGTTAGGCTAAAGGTGTAAGGAAATGTCCCCATAAGGATAGGTGTGTGGGGGGGGGAAGGGGGAGGTGCGTGCGTGTGTGTGTGTGTGTGTGTGTGTGCGTGTGTTATGCCAGTGAACACACACTCTGTCCCTGTTGGGAGTCAGCGGACCCGCCTCCACGCTGCCTCTAGTGGAGAGAAGATGAATTACTTGTCAGGACGTGGTGCTGTTCAGATAAACGTGGGTTTAGTGACTCGTTCTGTCCACACAGGGGCGCAACTACATATTTTTGAGGTGGATGCGAAGAGGTCACCGCTCCCCACCCCCACCCCATGTTTTATAAAAACACTGTATTTATAAAAGATATCAATGTTTTTCCTACACAATCCTAACAAACGTTTTTAATGTTCCCTTCACAATATTT
>CAEFZX010020113.1:0-74246 GCA_903066825.1 Alfaro cultratus | reverse complement strand
GGGTCTGGAAGGTTGATACAACAACAGATCTTTAATGTATTGTGGTGCTAAGCCATTCAGTGATTTATAAACTAACATTAATATTTTAAAGTCTATTCTTTGAGCTACAGGGAGCCAGTGGAGAGACTTTAAAACTGGTGTTATGTGTTCTATCTTCCTGGTTTTAGTGAGAATTCACTCATGTTTCTTATGATGAGGCATTTCTACAGTTTATCTCTCTACACACTGGAATATTATAAATCAAAAATATTTCCACTGTGTTTCTCTTTTGTTTTTACTGTGGCTGCTGCTGTCAAATAGATGTTGGCTCAGATTCTGTTATTTTTTTGGGCTTATTAGCAATTATGTATAGAGTCACTGGGAACAGAGTTTTGACGCTTTTGGCAAGTTGTGAAGAACGAGCTCAGCAGTGAGCAGTTTGTGTTTAGATAATGATGCTGTGCAGTTCAACTGCGAGACTCGATTCAGCTGTTACCCTCAAATATAAACCATTTAAATGTGATTTATTTTTAGTTTTTTGCTCTGGCTCTCGGAATGAGTGGAAGCCTACTGAGCTGTTTAATGTTCTTGTCAAAATTTAAGAAATATTTAAGTTGACATGAATGTTAATTAGGAATATCCACCCTAAACTAAATGGCTGTATTCAATGTAGAACAACCCAATCCAGGTTAAACTTGCCTTGAAATCACAGTTTTCAGTTTTCTTTACAATCACAGGTGGTCCTAAACCCAAAACCGGCATAAAAATGTGTCTTTTATGTATTTTTATGTCAATTCACCATTTTACATCCACCTGCTGTCATTTCATGCTATCCTATTACCATTTCATACTGTAAACAAACCATTTAACCCTTGTTGTTCTATGGTTTGTTCCAAACACATTTACCATATCTTAATTGTGTACTTATTATGTTGCCTAGTTCGGTCTCTCTACTGTCTGCGAATGGTGGTAATAAATGATCACAAAAATGAAACAAAAACAATAGCTAATTTGCAGCCACAAATTAAGCAGGTGGCACCTCTAGCGTTGGCAGGAAGATCTAGTCATGGAAAAAGTAACTGAAAAATCAAACTGACATTTCTATTCTTTAAAGGAGAAGTGAAGCACATGATGTGTTGAATACAGGTTTGAAATGTCAGCAAGTAGTACATGAAACATCCACTTATGTTTTGTAGGTGTAAGAAAGGACCAAACCACGGACATGAACATATGCGATTTAATGAAATTCGCCGAAAACACTTAGAGAAAAAGGATAACGGGAAAATGGAATGGCAGGGAGAATAGGTTATATCACGGGGGAAAACGGTAGTCAGTGGGGAACAATGCAAAACGGAGAGCCTAAATGCAGGGGGAGAGGTGGAAGTGACAAAAGAACCAGAAGAACTAATCAGGAGGGAATAGTGGACCGCTGAGAGGGAATGCAGGCTGAAGGAAAGTGAAACGGAGAAATGTGAAAGAATTGAAATTAACTTCAACATTAAACAGAAAGGAATGCTAA
Organism: Alfaro cultratus; assembly: GCA_903066825.1. NCBI lineage: Eukaryota > Metazoa > Chordata > Actinopteri > Cyprinodontiformes > Poeciliidae > Alfaro > Alfaro cultratus. The sequence continues at coordinate 72,748 of CAEFZX010020113.1, read as the reverse complement.
TCAGAAGAAATGAGTCAAAAGCACAAATGATGAGAGGAATTGAACTGGCACAGGGAAAAAAAACCTAAAATGTACTATAACATGGGAAGATGTAAGCAAACAAAGAAATGATCAGAACAAAAACATAAATGCAAACCAAAATTCAAACACCTTATGATCACAACATCACAGGGCAGAAATCAACTCTATGTAGTGGGTATGATTTGATATGTGGTTGGTGAAGAAATACCACCAACCAAAGCAGCTTTTTTAATTTATTTATTTTTATTACTTTTATTACTAGCAAAGTCAGTATAAAACACTGCTGAGGAAAGGGATGAAATGGCAATGGACCAACATTTCAAAAGTTGTCTTAAAGTTGTAGACTTTTGATATTTGGTTTAGGTTTGAATAGTTTACGTATCTTAGATTTTGATTTAGAGATGATTAAATGCAGACTTAATTTCTTAAAAACATTGAAATGGCACTTTTTTATTATTAAGGAAAATTGAAAGCTGTTTCACAGCCAGCTAGTGTTATGGCCATGTAGTCGTGTCAAACACAAATGTCTCTTACTCAACACTGACTGTAAAGCCAAGCAAGCGAGAGAAAACTCATTCAGTAATTCTTTTTTTTTTGTGCATCGGAGGCATGTGTCAACCCCAGCCTGTGTCACCCTGGGCAGAGAGCAGAATCAAAACCTCCCAGTTGATGGTATTTCTCAGATTTGTACTGTATATTCAGTAAATGAGGATCCATAAATGAGCGAGTCTGACTCCACTCCACAACTTCACCAATGATCACATGACATCGGTTTGATTTTATGTTGAACTAAGGAGTAGTAGACAGGATTTCAGCATTGAGTATACTTGATACCTTGAGTTAAAATAAGACAACTTTGACCAGTTTGTTCAGTTGCTTTGAGTCACTTGTTGTGATACAGCTGCACCAAATTGTCTGGAAAGATGTCACACTTTAGCGCAACCTTATAGATGACATGATTACAGCTGCTCTAACCTTTTGTAATCAGCTCTTTTGAGAAATTCCAAGTCCAACTTATCATCCAGGTTATAAGAACTTGCTCGACTGCATCCCTTTTTTTCTAGTAACAATGGTTATTGTTTTTGTGGTACACCTGGTCCTCATATTTTCTGTCATCTCCTCCTTGCTTGCGGCATCTCATTAGTCTTTTTCACTTTCAGGATGAGGTGACTGTTCACAGACCATGCCCCAAAGTGCTCGCCAAATTGTCTGTCATCACCATCCTGTCCACTACTGACAAACCCCACAACTGCATAATCTGATTATTATTAAAGATTATATTGTTAAAGATTAACAATAATCTTTCGTCTTCACAGTTTCAGCCGTGAAGACGAAAGAGGAAACTGGGTCTCTTGCGGGTCGCCTGTCAATGACCAAAAACCTATATAATATTACAAACTTATTGAGTTCTTAGAAAACAGCAAAGCACAAATCCTTATTAAAAAAAGCTTTATAAATCAAAGAAAGTTATTCATACAGTACTCTCTGCTTTGTTTCTGAGATGCTAGACTTGCAAAAGAAGGCCAACAAGAAAACCACAGTGTCCTGACATGGTTACCTAGAAGTGCACAGAAGAACACTGTGACTTTCACAATATCAGATCATGAGCAGGCCTGCAGTCAGAGAGGACACTTTTTTTTTTTTTAGGTAAAGTACAAGATGAGACCTTTTCCGCTACCCAAGACTGTTTTCTTAGACTAAGGTCAAATGGACTGCAGAATCACACATACCTAGTCTGTGCTTTCTAGCTTTTCTCTGCTGACCTACATCAGCCTCAACTCTGCACACTTCTCAAGAACTCTGTCTCCCTCTCTGAAGGCTCTCCTGGGGCCTAACAGCTCCTTCATGGCTTGTTACTGGGAAAACACCTCACTGTCCACAGAGAAGCTGATGTTGTCCTCAACCCACTTGGTGTAATTACTGTGTACCTCACAGACAAGGGTCCTGGTCTTTCACATGACAATTTGTCTGTACAGCGTGAACTTCCTGTGACCACCTCCTCGTATTTCACATTTTTTCGAAGGTTACAGCTGAACAATGTGTAGATAGTAGATATAAAAAAAAATCTAATTGGTCTGTTTTTCCAATGACGAAAGGGCATAGGAACTGCAAGAATCATTAACATTTAAACGTAATAAAGTTTAAAGTCTGCTGAAGCAGTTGAAAAATTTAAAATGCAATAGGTGAGATAGAGACATTTCTGAAATCCAATGCCATAAATGCATTTGTGTGTGCCTGATACTGTAACTTCTCTGATGGACACTCCTTCAGTGTCTGTAGAAACTAAAGTCTGAAACATTAGTGCTACCATACAGTAGAGCTAACTTGCTGTTAAGGTTAAAACGTGTTTTTCAGAAGGATGACATTGTTTCCCCCAGGGGTATAATGTGTCCAGGACTCTGTCTTCTGTTGACAAGCACTGCTTTAGTCTTGGCACCGTGTCTTCAGTTCTCCATTTGTTCCTTTTAAATCTGTGTTCATGTCAACTGATGTTTTTAAACAGACATGCAAACATAATTTAGCCAAATTTTAGTTTGTAAAGTGTAAGACATATTTATTCTTTAAAGGTACTTTTCACTCCAAAAATCTTCAGCTCGAAAGATGAGTTAATTTATTATTACTATTTGCATTATGTATAATACTAATATTCAGCCTAATATACAACTACTTCTATGTGTAAATGTGTTTGAATGTATAAAATGAATATTCAATTTAGATTATATGGACATAATTTTTAAGTTAGATTTAAAATTTGAGCAACAAAACATTGTTCAACATGACAGAAGTCCAACATTACTAAGCAGATTATTCACTGTTTTTATAGAAATCATATTTCTACATGGAAAAAAAAATACGAATTTGGTGAAGTGGAGTATGACAAAACCAGTAGAGTGGGTTAACAGACTCCCCTACATGCTGCTGATTCAGTGTAATTAAATCATTAACTAACAGGGGTGTATTTGATTTAATAGCAGTGTGAAATTAAGTCAATGAGGTCATTCCTTTTGTAAAAAAGAACAAAACAAAACTTGTGTGACAAAAAATTTGAGGCAGAAAAACAAAAGCACTTATTTAAGGTAGAAGGGAATAGATGTTAATTAAGCTAAACTCTCCTCTGATCATCTGAGTAAAATGGGTAATTCCAGAGGTTGTTCAGAGAAACAAAATTCTTTGATTAAGTTGTTGATTAAAATGTGGAAAATTAATAAAAATGATAGACTGATTGGCTAAACACATCCTAATTGTCTTATAACATAAACCAAAACCAGAAAGATGAAACTAAAAAGATGTAGAGAAAAACAGAAAATGGTCACACTGATTGGATTAGAGTTGCCAAAAGCAAATCCTGCACCGATGCTCAAGTTTCAAGAGGCCTCCAGTTACCTGAGTAATTTCATAATTAGAGGGCACATGTAAAGCCAAGCTATCAATTAAACTCAATGTAAAGTCCCATTGTTGAAAAAAAAAAAAATAACATATGAAAATTTACTTTTACAAAAGATCCTGCTGACTGGCCTGAAGAAAAGCAACCATCCAGTTTTATGGGGTTGACGAAAGCAAAATTATTCTTTTTTAGGTCTAGGGACGGCAGACGGTATTATTTCCTCTCTTCCCATAGGCTGATAACAAATTTCAAAAATGCTTTTTCTTTTATTGGTTTTCAATAAAATGTCCATTTGCATGTATGCAAATAACATAGTTGAGAACTTGGAGCTTTATTTCTTTAAACACAATTTTATAGAACATGGCAGCAATTAATGAAATGGGCATTCATGAACCGTGAACCGTAATGATTTATTTTTTTTAGGCATTCAAAATCTAATTTGTTACTGACCACCAAAGAGACATGAAAGCAGAAATAAATGTGAAACTGACATTAAGTCTGACAATTCAGAGAAACTGAAAAGATCACCTGCATGAAAACGTGAGCATTCAGATTCAGTGCATTATACTGTGAATGAGGACAGAGTGTTCCTCTGTTTCTTTCAATCAGTCACAATACTCTAATCCAATGTGTAGACTGTTTTTTCACCACAGCCCTTTCTGCTTCCCAGCCATGGTGCATTTTCAACAGTGAACAGTTATTCCCTGCATCTGGATACTGATGGTTTCATGGTGTGAAATGTGGTATGATTGGTATCACTTTTTCTCTTGCCACCTATTTTGGCATGTATAGTTTTATCCAAACATTTTTTAACTAACTACGTTTGCATTGATATCAGAGTCTTGTTTTGATTTTTTTTTTTTCTGTATTTATTGATTGCTGACTATTTTTGGAGTGAATGCTCAATGCGTAAGTGATCCCAAGAGATCAATTTGGTTTAAGTTTTATTATTAAGGAAGGGTCAGATTGCACTGCTGTAGGAAACTGTGAGCATTTGGCATGCTGAGGTAACTGAATGGGCTATGGAGTTAGCAGATCTTTCCTCCACAAAGATCAGCAATATATTAGGTAGCTATGGGAACAACCACACAGCAAACATCTAACTTTTACATTATAGATAGTGCTGATGCTCAATAACAACCAAAGAAACTCATTCAAGGTAGTGTTCCTAACATTAATAAAAATCACATCACATAGATTTGAATATTATTTCCAGTATCTCTCTAGAATAATTAAAATGTATCATTTTGGCAATATGTATAAAAGTCATCCATCTAATGATTTGCAATGTTGTGTCAATGATTGCCACTTAAATCTTAATGCAAGATGAGAATTGCTAAGCAGCACTGTAAGCATCAACGACATGTGCTTAAACATAATAGCATATTCAGATGTACTTAATGTCAGCATCAATTAACGAGATCTAAAGATGGGCTTCAAAGAGTGACAAGAACATGAGGTTGCATGATGTAAACAGCTCTTCTGAGCCACCCAAACAGATGGGGAACACTAATAAACTTCTGGTATGTCATGCTTTCCGAACAATGCTTTACAGTCATTTATACATAATAAACATGCAGACAAATCATTGGGACAAGTAATTAAAACATGACATATTAATTATGTGACAGCAGACAATTAAAATGTGGATCGCAGAAGTTGCAAATTGAAATGATGTTAGGAGAAGCATTAAAACTGAAGTTGTGCTAATGTTAATTTTTTTTTAGCTGTTGTTTTTCTCAGCATTAGTGTATTAGATAATGTATAACATATCTTTGCTGAACGTGAATTTCAGGCTATGCTTCTCAACCGGATATAGATGGACTGCCCCCTCTGGTTGGGGGTCAGTGTCTGCCCTCCAACAATGACAAAAGACAACACTTGTGTCTTTTGTCAGAAGTGATGTTAGGACAGAACAGGAGATGGACTGATGGATGGCTTTTTGTCTGCAGTAATGTGGGCACTGCTCCGATATGTTGTGAAAAAAGAGCTGAGCTTGAAGAGCTCTTGATTTAATAGACTGTCCATGTTCTAACCCTCACCTACGGTCATCGGTCATGAGATATGGACTGAAAGAACAATGTCCTGGATACTAGAGGCCAAATTGAGCTTCTTCCCAAGGGTGTCTCTCCCCTGTGATATAGGGGGAGAGCTCAACCTAGAGTCGCTGCCTCTTTGCATCAAAAAGGAAGTCAGTTGAAGTAATTCAGACGTCTGATCAAAATGCCCCTGGGCACCTCGTTTCGGAGGTCTTCTGGGCATGTCCCACTGGGAGGAGACCCCGAGGAAGACCCAGAACTCGCTGGAGGCACTACACATCATGGTTGACCTGAAACACTTTGGAATCCCAGAGAATGAGCCGGGGGATGTTGCCATGGGTTTCCCTCCTGGACCATTTCTACCCGATCTTGGATAAAAGAGGATGAATGGATGCATGGAGGAAAATGTCTGCATAAACTACAACATTCGTACTACATTCAGAAAATTATTATTTTTTCCTTATGTTGGTATCAAAAATATAAATTTACTTCTAAAAATGATTCACGTCACTTTGTGTAAGTGCAGCTAGAGGATTCTGTCATTGTCTCTGCTGTAGCCTCACTTTATTCTTTATATATGGTGGCTTCTCATCACCCATAATCAAGTAGAGCTGCAGAAACCTCTCCTTTTTTTCAGTCAGAGGGCTAATCTGCTGAATACTCATGCTTCTTAGACCGTGGTAAACTCAAAAGGACAAAAAAAAAAATCTCATACTTTCAGCGGGTTTTTGATTTTTGTCTATGTGCACTGCATGGTGTATGCAGCCTCTGATAGAGAAAGGTCAGGGTAAAATATTTTGAAAGAGCAACGCCGCTCAACCATATCTCTGCATGTCAGACATTCAGCAACATTTTAGCCATAGAAAAAGTAAGCCAAAACATAAAACATTAAAAGCCTGTTTTTTGATTAATGCAGTTTAACAAATCTTTAACAAGCACAAACCAACACACCCATCAATGTCAAAATCAATGTTAGTTGTAGTTCTGGCAGAACGTTTAGAGTCATCATTCTACTAAAAGGTAAATCTTACAAAAACATTTGCCAAACTTTAAACAGACTTTCTTCTATTACACTTCCATAAAGATAATTTCTGGAGTCCATGATTAATACCACTTGAAAATCTGCCAAGAGGACCTTGGTAATTCCTCCAAAGTCCTGACAGTTCAGGAGGACAGTCAAGCCTTAGTAGGTTTGCAGGAATTATGAAACTATTTCATATCCACAACTTAATTCCAGATCTATGTGATGAGCTTTTCTAAAATGAAAAAAAAAACTTCTCATGACTTGTACTGAATTTTAATTAGAGGGTGTCAGATTAAAACAAGCTTAACAATAATAAACTTTCAGATGTTTATTTGATGTATTCTTTTCCTTTATTTTTACAGTTATGCACCACGTTGTGTTGCAGTACATAAAAGCTCAAACAAATACATTTGTGCCTGTAACATGATCAAATTTGAAAGCCTTGAGGGGTATGAATACTTTCTCAAAGTCACTGTAATCGGACTATTGTGACACACACAAACTTTGGTTCTTAAAACCAATGCTTTCAAAAATCCTGCCGTGATATTTGAGTGATTTGTTTCCTACTTTAACTTATAATGTAAATACTATTCATGAACTAAAAAAAAAAAAAAAAAAACGAGATAAAAACAAATCGTCTCTTGCAAACTCAAGGTCTCATAAAGCTTGAGGGTTGTTTTGAGCAGAAAAGTTAGTTTCATCAATCAGCCAACTGCTGGCAGCCTTTTCAAATGAAAGCAGCCTCCATCTGTTGTAGAACTATGCTGATGTATTCAGCACACATGCTCACACACTCCAGGCTAGCCTCCACCTTCACAGACAACGACGTGTGTGAAGAAAGAATGGTTAAAAAAAAAACACAAAAGTTTGCTGTCGTTTGTTCAAAATGTGCTCCATGTTTCTGTATTGATTTGGCTTTGGGATTTGCTTTAACAGAATAAAAGCCAAAAAAAAAAGAAAAAGAAAGGAATAGGAATAGGAATAGCAATTCATCAAAAAGTTAGTGGTGGTTTAGTCTTGCCAAAGTAGGTCCCAAATTATTCAGGCCAAGGAGTTCTTATTTAGCTTTTTTAGTGTCGCTATTGACTGTAGTCCTTTTTTAGGTTTCTTATGCCTTCTCAGAGAAGCTGAGCCTTATTTAACTGCCTTCCACATTGACATGCAATTTAGTTTTGGCTAATTATAGGGTGCAGCAGTCATATTTTTTTTTTCTGTGACTCCTAAGTCTCTCTCTCTTTGACCCACACGCCTTCTTCTCACACTGGCAGAACTGCACACATCCACCCTAACCATACAAACAAAATTACCCATCTGCTGATTTTCACACAGAGGCTGAATGTCACGTACGATTGGGAAGCAGCACACTGACTCTGGGTGGAGGAAAGGAAGAGGGAGAGCGAGCAGACGAAGAAACAAGAGACGAGGAAAATCCAGCAGTTCATCTCTTCCCTGCTGTTAAAGGCCATTCATAAATACTCAGCCTATCTGCCTCAATGTAACAGATTCTATGGGACTCTAGTTCTTTGGTGTTTCACAAGCAAAGCTTTAAATCATCTCAACACCGAAAAGACCGAGGGAATAAAATGCATTCTGACAAGAGAGGAAGAGTGAAATCCGAAGAAAAGCAACTCTGGAGTAGCCTGCTAGCTGCAGAACATTCAGGAGCTCTGTGGCTGTAATAATGAGCCATTCACAGAACCGCTCTGCTCAGTTTGAATCAACAGGAAGACATTTTCAGACTCTATAACCGCCAGTGCTGAGGCCTCAACTTTAAGGCAATTTTTAAAGGACCAATGTCATACACTCTGTTTTTCTACATGCAGTGAAATACTTTCAAACAGAAAATATTTCTAAAATTTTTAAACCACTTAACATAAGTACAATACATTTATATAGTATATATATCAAAATATATAAATAATGCAAACCATGCCGATAGGTGAGTCATTAAGGATAAATTAAAACTGAAATTATTTCTTCAAGATAATCTAAAACTTTCTAAACATTTTTTTTCAAAACAAGCATATCTATAGCATTAGCTTGAAGCATAAATTTCTTTTATATATAAAAACTCAATTTATCGGTGACTGTCCATGTCAAAGAATGATTTAAGAAAAAGAAAATATATCAAATTGTGTGACTTCACTGGCCTCATTTTTAAGTACATTCAACAACCACGATATTAGGCACACCTTAGACTTGACAACTTTTTTTACATTTAGTTGCCAGTTTTGGTGAGCTTGTACACATGCCTCGGTTTCCATTTCTTACAATACACAAGTGGCACCAGCTGTGCTCTGAGGTTCACAATGGAGTGCTTTCAAACGTGAATCAAATCAGTCTGCCGATTCCCCTCTGACCTTTGACATTAACAAGGCAATTTTGTCCACAGAACCACTGCTCACTGGAAATGTTCTTTTTCACACAATTCTTCATAAAACCAAGAGATGGATGTGTAAAAATACCTGAAGACCAGATCCTAATGCTCAGTTATCAAGTAATCTTGATATATATATATTTTTTTCATAATTTTTCCTTCTGTTAGTGTGGACACAGAACACAGGACTGGAAAGTGTTACGCTCAGAACTATAAAATAAAGCTGAACGTTGACATTTTATGCAGAACACATTATTGCATCTCCCTAATCTTACATTTGCGTAAACCTTAGCGAGAAGAGTCTATATATTCCTCATTTAGTGCTAAGAATATGTTTTAAAAGGTTACAGTGATTCCAGACTTTGATGGAGAGCCTGTAAACATACTTGATTACAACTGAACATTTGTAATAAATTGGAAAATATTCCCATCAAGATTTACAAGGCATATTGCACTCAGTAAAGGTCACATACACATAAGCTGCAAAACCTTGTGCTATTGCTATCACCAGTATGTACATTGTCGCATCTTTAAAATTCAGCAAATATAATTTAGGAGGACCTAAAGCAAGAAACATAACTACCTAAAACATAACTACAATATAGGCCCACTCATCACCTCATGTTTGGCTTCCTACGGAACACGAGTTAGAAATAAGAGACAGAAAATTATTATATTTATATTATATTCCATGTATCGTGGAAAAATCGGGTTATTAAAAGCCATTTTCACACTTCATTTGCAGCTAATCTCATTACAAACTGTAAGTATTTACAGTCACTTGAAACAATTAGGACTCCTCACTTAATGTTTTTTTTTTTTTGCTAAGAAATTCACATATCAATGTCTAGTTTTTTTTAATCTCTGGACTGGAAAGTTGTTTAATAACAGGTACACAAAGCTAGTCTCAGTTTTTAGTTTAATCGAAAATTCTAAAAACAAATTTGTTTTCTAACTGAAGAAAAAGTTATTACACCCTCTTCTGTAGGATGTACTAAACTGAGTATTTTATGTCATTTTCATTTTCCAGGGTCCAGGTAAGCTTCTGATTAGTTTGATTGTTTTGGAGGGGTTTTGATGTTGTTTCTCAAGCATTCTCTGAAATATTGTCAGATTGATGGTGGGTTCACTAATGGTGAGCTACCAGGTCCTGCTACAGCAAAGCATCTCCAAACCATGACACATCCAGTCTGCTTTCAGAGTGAACTTGCTTGGATGGCCAGACCCGGTCATGTTGGCATTCATTTTGAATGTAAGACCACTGATTGACATTTTTTCACTCTCATACAATTTTTTTTTGTCAATTTTATGGTTCAGTTCACAAAAGGTGGTTTGTTCTTTAGACTAATCCAACATTGTTAGTGTCACATTTAAACACAACATTGTGCTGCAGTAGCCGAACCTATTGGCCTATTGGTTTAATTGTTTAAATAATCTTCACAACTGTGGTGCAAAGTCATGTTAAATATTTGAAAAACAGAACTTTAAAGACAAAATGAATATCTGCTGCAAAAATATGCAAGTTATTCACTTTATTTGAAAAAATAAAGTACTTTTAAAACCTTAATATCACAAACATTGCTAGAGTTGTGTATTACAGTTTGCATTAATACCTGTTATCTCCATAATTTCTGTCTAATTAGGCCTTAAGTAATTTGACCTTAATCATATACGGAAGTTAACTTGTTTATTGGGAAAATGTTTGCAGTAGAGGACTATGGGCTTCATCATTTTGTCGTGTAAAATGAAAGGCCTAAATGCAGCCAAGACTCCAGACACAAAATGTGGGAAAAAAACCAACAAATAATTGCAACAATATTGCATTTCAAAACAAAACTAGAGTCTATGCAATTGTAGAAAATCCATGGAACAAAATTCAAACAATCAAATAGAAGTTTTCACCTCCATACATATAATATAAAACTCTGAAAAAAAATTCAGAGCAGGAGTGGCTAAAATCCAAGAGCACAGTGAGTTAATGAGTAGATGGAAATAGGTGTTATGACACACAAATTAGGATCAGGTGGGAGGAAAAAAAAACAAGGATGCAAAACATGAATTCCAAGCAGCCAACAAGACCAAAATATGAAATCAGAAATTGATACGCATGGAAAGAAGAGCAAGTCAAAGCAAAACCCCACAAAATCTCCAAACCACGACAGATGCCTAAAAAAAATCAATGCTAGTACCAGTTGTTACATTAAGAATACAGTACAAATATGTCTTTTGTCTGTTTTCTGTTTCTTGGCCTGGTTGTAAACGTTGGGTGTCCACCAGAGGGAAATGCTCCAGTTCTCTCATTTCTCTCCTTGAGTGAGCCGAGATTCCGCTTCTTTTTTCCACTCTGCGGTCTCTGATTCCACACCAGTGTTTGCCCTGATTTCTGTCTTATTTCACAGAGCTCGTTCTACCTACACTCGGGGGCTTAGACTGCCCCCCTCCATCGTCAAAAGATGTACAGTAAAACCTTATTATTCTCCATGAGCACCAGTGGCAGAATTGTCTCAAGGTCAAGTTATTAAGTCTACAAGTATAATTTTGATAATCAAGTCTTCTATTGGATAATATTTCAGCTAATTAAGAAAGTGGTTAGCTACACATAGGATGTTACCTTTATTTTAACATTGATGATTTAAAATATGCTGTTTCAAGAATCTGTAGTGCAGTAGTATGTAAAGTTATTGTTTACATTATGCAATTAACCATTTAATCAATTTGTTGTAGAGAATACTTGCTTTTAATCAAGCTTATTGCATTCTGGTCTTTTGTAACCATTGGACACCACACAGGTTTGCCAAAGAATGTAATCATTCAGTTTATTTAAGGAATTGTTTTTGCCCTTCGTGTAATCAATAAGAAGTCCATGCAGTTGATCTCAGCTGAATAGCTTGAAAAGGACTTAAAAAGGGCATGTCTTACAAACTAAAACACACCATAGGAGATCATTGCCTTCTAGAAGTAAAGCACACACTCTTTAGCCTTGCGAGTCATGTAGTAGAGAGTAAATAACCACAAACTCCTTAAAGTATGGTAGCTCTCTGGTAACCTTACCTTACCCAAGAACACCACTGGGTTTGTGAAACATGTCCAACAAAAACTGCTCTTTCTGAAAATACCGAAACATCATTCTCTACTTGCATCATCATAATTGTCCATAGATCTACTATGAGAGGTTCTGAGGTACTGTATCTTGGCGTGTTGCTCCAATTTCAATATGGCAAACAAGACGGTCCTGGAGAGGATAGTGAGAGAAGTTGTGAAGGTCACTGAAATGTTACAACTCGGCTGTGATATTGAAGGAACAAGTTTTTTTTCTCCATTGATTCCTCATTTCCTTTCTATGAAGTTTTTAAACTGCTGCCATCCGGCAAATAATACTGCAAAATCAACAACAGAACCGCACTGCTATACAGCTTCCTGCCTGAAGTTCTTAGAACCTTGCATATATTATGGTACTTGTTTCATATTCTTATAATTGTTTTAAATAATCAGGGGTGGATTTTACCAGTAAAACAATACCCTCTTTTTGTTGTGGTCTATTTACTGCATAACAAAATAAAAACTGCATTTCATTTAAGATGATTTAAGAACCCACCGCCATGTTTCATAGATCTTGCTAAAGCCAAGCTCCTTTGTTTCTGAGGTGAACCTGTCTCTCCTCAGTCTTGAGAATAGTACTTAAGATCAGGGTTGTAATAAAAACCAGGTTCCCTGCTGGGAAAAACTCTTGTAGCCGCTTTCACGGACATGGATTATGCCTGGTCCTAAACTAATTTGCCTTTTCAGTGGATAACTCTGTTGAGAAATCTCTTTAGTAAAGGACTGTGAGTAACTGGCCCCTCCTCTCGCTCTCTCTCCTGGAGTATCTATTCTTTGTATTTTCTCTTCCAAAAGCATAAACTTGCTCTATGCCTGATATCATCCCTCTGTCCTGTTGCAAAGCGATTTTAATTTAAGACTACTTGTATGGGTTGTGCTTATTCATCATGTTAAATATCCCTTAGCCTTCCTCTCTCTTGGCGTAGATTATTCAAATGACGGCTCCCCCATATTTGGAATTAGGTTGTAGACATAACGGCCCATAAATTGTTTCGATCTGCCACCTCACTCCAGATGCAAAGAACTCCAATGATGTATGCTCTTGTGCGTCATAATGCACTATTATTCCATTTTGGACATGCATGTGGGTGCAGGGTGTGTATTAGCAAGCCAGATTAGAGTCATAAAACTTGGTGCAGAGATGATGACATTTACCCCCTGACTGTAAAACCTCCACAGGCTGATTGTGCTCTCGCACTGTAAATTCAAAGCCTGCCGCAGGGGAACCGAGACAGGATTGTGCATGCTAATGATATGTCAGGTTTGTGTATATAAGGCAATTCAAGCAGGGCTTTTTGTTCCTCTTTGTTTGCATGCACATTAATCCCATTTATGTGCTGCAATATGTTTGAGTTTGTTAATCCATACTTTAGAGCAGCTAACATGAGATACATCTTAGTTCTGCATGGGTGTGCAGAGAGCAGTCTAAGCTGTGCTTTAGTAGTCCTTTTGCATCTGCCATGAAACTGCACAAGAATCCTCCTTTTTCACAGCATGTCTGACTTCATAGCCCAACCAGTATCTCGTCAATCTATCGTGGGGGCTCGCAAACAGGTTGTACAAGTGAAGGGAAAAGGGACAAAGAATGACATTGACAGGCAAGTTGCTGCAGAAAGTCTCCCTATTCCAGGGACAGCAAGCTGATTGCTGATAGCAGATGTGTGTCTAATTGCTGCGGGGTTGGGCGCCCTCGATGTGTCTCTGTTTCTTCTGTCTCTGCCTGCCAGAAAGCTAAGCCCCCTCCAAAAGCCCCCAATCACTGCCTTAATTAGAGGCCTTATCTCCGTCAATCACCGTGCCTTTTTGCTCTCCTCTGCAGCCCACTGTAGGCATAATAGCGTAACAGGCCTGGCCAATGTGTCACACAGGACGAGTAGAAATGGAAAAAGTGGGAGAGATGGTTTAAAGAAAAAGGGAAAGAATTTTGAGAAAGATAAATGGAGAGCTTTTTGTGATTTTATTGTGCTTGGTATTCATACCACTGGAACATTTTCACATTTTGTTACACTGGAACCACAACGTTTAGTCACTTTTATTAGGATTTTATGTGACAGACAAACACGATGTAACATCTTAGAACTAACATCAGACAACACTTAATTCGAATTATTATTTACATAGATTTTAATATGTAAATTTTTTTTTTCTTGCAATTAATCACTTTTTTTTTTCTTTTTTACATATAAAGGATCCAGTCGAAACCTTTGCACCATTTCTGGCATTGACATAAGTCTGATACACTAGCAACATCTGCAAACAGTGATGGATGATACGGCCACTTGACTGTCCCAAGTCAAGTGGCTCTTTCATTTTTTGCTTCAAAAAATGAAGGACTATTATTGTTTTCAAGTTTTGCAAAAATGAGTTAGCCTGTCACCTTAAAGCTTTTCAAGCCTAAAATACCATTTCAGTGCAAAACGTGGTGCAGAAAGCACAGATGCCCCAAACGCTAATAACAACCTCCACATTTATCAAGGTTCCTGAAACACTTAAAAGCTAAATAGATAAAATCACACTTTGCCTCAACGTTGGTTGAATAACCTAAAATAACAGATTAAAAACAATGACTATCTTTGTTGTGGAGCTCTGTTGAGTAAATGATTTAGCCGTATTTTTAAACTGAACATGCTATATATACGTTATATAGCTTTTGATTAAAATGCAATTAATTCTCATTAATTACAGACCCAGCAGTTAATGCGATAAAAAATTTTAATCAAGACCCACCACTACTTTAAACAAAAAGGTCATTAAAGCACAATATGCACCGAGTATAGGGGGCTAAGCAGAACTAAAGAAACCTGTTATGCATGAATGCACATGAGCATTTGAGCCATGCATTTGGGTCAGCTAACGTATTATTAGTGTTACTATCTTTGACTATTACATTTTGCATAATTTACTGATAAATGTTGAAGCCCATTCAGAATTAACTAACTGAATTACTTCAAATATGCTTAAGTGCTGTCAGAGTTTTGAATCTGGCTGCATGAATATTGGAAGAAAACCATCTCATTAGCTGCAATAAAATTCAATAAGGCTACTAGGGTTCCAGGGGCAAACTTTAAATGTATTCAGAGTGTGAACGAGTGAAATGTCATCCACTGACCGGGCAGTGCAGGCACAGATTTACTGAAGTTTTAAACCAAGTCACGATTCATTTACCATTAATAATGCTTGAGTGTATTCAACCTCATAAATGAGCTGGGTTTGGGATTTTATCGCAGTGCACCTAAGGCTTGACTCTTAACAACAGGCACAATTTTATTTGTGGACGCTCCTTATTTTGCCTGGAGCTTGTGATTATCATATAAAACCATAAGGCCTGTGTAACTGTTGCCTGTATATAAATGGAAATTGTTCTGTATCTTGTAGAAGGATGCATGAACAGAAGCAGTCAGCTATTGCATAAATGAGCTCTATGCTGTTCCTGGCAAACATCCACTGCAATATATGGAAAATATAAGGCCACATAGGACAATCAATAAACATATTTTCCACTGCTGTACTAGATTTTCTACAACAATATCGGTCTAGAAATAAGCAGAAAAGGAAAAACAGAATTGCTAAAGCTGAACTGCTCAATACCCATTGGCTAATTTACACCAACTCTGAAGATGTGATATGGGTTCACATTGTTGACATAGCTGGCTGTATTGCAAAGTGCTTACAGAAAAGAGTTTTATTCAAAAGTTTTCCATCAGATTTTATCCTGGTTTGATTCTTGCTGAATACCTTGCTTGCAATCCTGTCTTTGTGTGACTTCTGTTGTTTTGTTTTATTTTCAGACATCCAGTGTAGAAATTGACATCCAAGAAAATCTATAGAAAATAAACTTCCTCTCCCTGCGCCACCACAGCACGCCCATGCTTGAGGTCCATTTTAAAGTTTCCAAAGTAAGTGACGATTTGGGGAATCCTGATTTTTTTTTTTTTTTACTGGTATTGGTCTATTGTGTTTTATAACCTCCAAAGACAGAAAAGTTCCAGTAAGCATTAGGACACTTCTTGCTTCCCTCTGCTGATGAACTTTGTGGAGATTTCATTTTTCAATGGTAATCTAGTTTATTTAGCTGCATCTGTGCAATCAACCTACCATCTGTCACTAATAAGGTCTTTGGGGAAATATCTAAATCGTAATCAATATAGAGGTTTTGTTCCATTAACAATCAAGTATCAAATATAGATGTTTTTGAATAACTAATTTACAAAAAAATGAGTCAGATGGATCATTAAAGAACCAGCAGGCGGTTAACACAGGGAAGACGCGGGTCGGTGGAAATCTGATTTTGATATGTAATTGAGAAACAAAACTGTTAGTAAGTTAGCCACATTGATTTAGACGTGTGAACGAAAGATAAATAGATGGGGGTTATTGAGGTTAAGTGTAAGGCACAAAAGTGCAGATATGTAAATGTGTAGCTCGAGCACGGGTTAAAAAGGGAGGTTAGGCCAGAGGTTCAGAAGGTTGGAACAGGTCCAGCATAAGAGAAATATACTACAACAAAGTGAGCGAACAGGGAATCCTCCCTCTCTGTGTGTCTCATGCTGGTTCTTTCTGGGCACCTCTTCAAAATCAATTTAAGAAATTACCATTCAGCCAGAGTTCCGTCATTAGGATTTTATAATTTCATCTTCCTCCTCCAGTGCCTTTATCCCAGAGCCCCTCAGTTCATCTCCGCAGCACAACCCGGGTGAATAATTAACCGCCGCCGTGAGCAGAAAGACGATGAGTGACACAAGCATTCTATCACTCGCGCGCAGCCGTCCACCTTCACCAGCACCGGTGGTTCACTTTTGAGTCTCTTTCTTCTGTTTTGTTTCTTTATGGCTCCGCTCAGACCTGACAAGTCTTTAGCTCGTGTGTAAATATATCAACACTGTAAGACACAAGCACAAGTTATCACGCGCAGAACTCATATTCGGCTTATCATGTTTACGCACACTTGCTATCTGTCAGGAGAGACTTTTCGCCCTTTGTGATCCTTTGTTCTTCAAAACGATCTGTGGGGGCCATGCTGAGACAAGATGGGGCCCTCGTCTGCCCTCTGTTTCATGTTGCGTTGAGCTCTATAAACCAATGTGGGGTAAAAGTGAAAGGATGGAGGAGCAACTGCTTGCAAGGGGATCACAAGGTGAGAGTCTTAGCCAAGGTTTAGCCTTAAGTCCTGATGTGGGCGGACATATTTTATGAGAATCAACAGGAAGGCTCAATCAGATTCTCTGCAGTCCCAGCTATTTCCATACCTCCAGTGTTAGCTGATTCTTTGTAGAGAACAGACATTTATTTGGGGGGTTCTTTAATGTGCAATATCTTCTGTAAATAGGGGACATTGTTTCACATATTTTGCAAAAAATAGATTTTTCATATATTCCATCTGCTTTTGATTTCCTAAATAATTACAGCATGTCTAAACTGGTGAAATTAAGAAATGACACAGTGTCAAGGCCAGAAAGATAGATTATGTAACCAATATAGCGATCATTTGGTCTTTGTCCTATTATTGCTTACTGTTAATCACTGTTAATTCTTGCATGCATCTCACCTAAATTCCTGGAAATTATTTGGTAATGCTATTGTTTTTTCTCTATTAATCGGAGTCTATAATAATTCCTTTAGCATTTTTTTCTCTATTTATGAACTATCAGATGCACGGTCAGTGACTGTAGTTATTGCAGTGATTATTCAGACTTTAATATGAACAACTATTGGACATGTTTCGTTGGTTAGTGTTTTTTCTTGGTTTTCATTATGCTGAGTAATTTTTTGTATATTCACTTCCATTAGATTGTGCCTACTGTTTCAGTTTATAACTTCCAATACCTGTTATTAATCAACAATGAGCATGCCTGCTACTTGTTCAACAGTCACGTTCTGAGTGTTTATACTTCCAGCTTCAAATCACATGGTTTCCAACCCACTACTTTTGAGGTTCTCTTGTTTTTTTTTGTTTTTTTCTTTCTGTGCTGTGGATTTGAAGATTTTAGAGTTCCCCATTTTAATCTAATTGATGCATTTTTGCCTCCTGCCTGTATTCAAGCACTGTCTTGCCATCATTATGTGACTGGCACAAAGAGCAAATGGCTATTCCTAAGCAGCACAGTTTTTATTTTATTTGTAAATAAGAAAACATGAATAAAAGGGCATACCAGAAAAAAGAATAACTGCACCCAACTGAAAGCTTATTTCCTTTTCTCACTTTAATGAGGGTGCTATGCTGCAAATGTGTCATTTAGCTTTAACACTGTGGGAAATGCTGAACGTAGTCAGTGAAACTTCTAAAGAGCACATTTTTTTGGTCTTTTTGGATAAAACTTTTGGATTATTTTAAAAACCATGTACAAATGCCAAATAAACCTAATTCTGCTGTGCATGATCTAACTACATGGGATCAGAAGTTGGGTAATACCATTGAGCTTTAGAATAAAAACCTGTATGTCTTACAAACTTTTATCTCATATTTAGAAATGAACATTTCAGCTGGAGAAAAATGAACTCAGGATGATCTTAAAACCTAAAAAGATTCTTTAAAACCCATGCTTATCTGTTCCTGTCAGGCTAACAACAAAAAAAGGATTACATTTTAAAAATAAGATTAAGACTAACATGTCTTCCAGACTAGGAATGGCCTTGTATGACATATTCACAATATGAAAACTTAACCGTAATACATTTTTGCTGTATTATGGTATTTCTTAGCCATAAAATGGGCTGAGCAGAACCTCTACTTTTTGAGGAAACTAAAACAAGCATCACACCCAAGCCTCCTCACAATTTACAACATTGTGGCGGAGGGTGTGTATCAGCATGGTACTTCAACTGCAATATGACGTGTGAGAGGTCTTTGCTCAGAATAGTGAGGGGAGCTGAGGATGTCATTGGAGCGTCCTTTCACTCTTTCCAAGATTACTGTTAGATATGCAGGAGGAGGCAGGGCTCTGAGCATCACAAGACTATCTCCTGTACCATTTTTGATATCCTGCATTATACAAGTTTAGCTGAAAAATTACCGAGGCTAATTTGCTTTTTAAGAGATATGCCATTATCTTTCTCACAGTTGGCTTAAAACAGTGTTCCTTTGACAAGGATATGTGGTACTCCTTTAAGGGAAATGCAAACTGGCGAAAGTGTGTTTTAAAACAAAAACTGCACCACCCCAATTATTTGGGCAACCCACATCTGCTGCATCTAATATGTAGCTGATGCTCAAAAGTATATCTCCTGGTAAATCTTTTCAAACCTGTTCTATTCAAACACATCAGAGCTGATTAAACAGAAATTCTGATAAGACTATCCTGGGCTTGAGTTCAAAATTCTATGTAATTAAGGTGGCAGTTGACTTGGCACTGGTGATTTGTGTTCCCTTTTAGTTTCCACACCATGGCTGCTTTTGTCAAAATGCAAAATAAGTCCAAACAACCAACTTTGTCTTTCTTGTAGGTAAAAAAAAAAAAAGTGCACCAGTCTATTCCATTCAGTTGACCAGCAGTATGCATCAACAGGTCCTACATTGCTTCCCTATTCTGGTCTTTCAAGCACTTTTTCTGGCGTCACATAAAATGACTTTAGACAACAGGAAAAATATGCCATTTTGAAACCATGGCTTTTTAAGACATTGGTATACATAAATACGGTTCTCTAACCCTGAAAAATCTAATCAACTTCTGTTTATCATTAAATGTATCTAATATTTATATCTAATATATATTAAACAACATTTCCAGTGAATGACTATCTAAAATTAAATTACTTAAATCATCCTGAAGCTCATGACAGATTTGCTTTCAGATCCCAACTCTCATTTCTTATTGAAGGCATTCCAATAGCAGAAGTAATAAAAAGTTTTAAGGATGAAATATTGGATTCCCTTTCGGTTTGCTTTTTGTAGTATACTCAACCAATGATTGCATAAGAGAAAAATATGTGTTTGCGATTATTTTTTCAGTATGAGGACAGAAAAGCTGAGAATTTGCAAAGTCTGCCTGATTGAACACACCGCTCTCAGACTGAGTTCACTTCACTTAATCAAAGCCAGTTACAGACATGTTAGGCCTGTAAGACATGTGCAGAAACTGTTCTACATATTAGTTTTATTTGCCACAAACTGGGTGGAATTTGCTGATTGGAAGTGGCATGCAATCATTCTCAATAATTCGCATTCCCCAAAGAGTTGACTAATTGGAACCATTAAAATCTTGACACCGGTGGTTAATTTGTTTCCCTGTGTTTTATAGCGATCATTTATCCCATCGGAAAGCTCAGATGAAGCATGAGGTGATTACTCCAGTAGTCTGTCGGAGTGGGTTGAATAAGGAACGCGCAGGCCAACATCTCACAGTTCCCAAAATCCCTCATGTCATCAGTCGCTGGCGTGTTTTTGTCACATGTAAATACCGGGTCCAGATTAATTCCGACAGTGACCACGGTCTTTATGAGTGCACCGAGACCTTAATGGGAGAACAGTCAACTTGACCTTTCGGTGAATTCCTTCAGGAAAACACAGGGAAATATCCTAATTTGAAAGAGATGGAGCTGCTAAGAAAACACACATTGATTGTGTGGAAACCACTGCTGTCCACACAGCTTGAAGGAGAGAGGTAAAACAGGGCAGTGCTCTGGTTGCACAATAATCATGAAGAATGTACGTGTGTGGAATAAAGGATGGGTTGACTGTTTGTACAGAAAAAATTACATAACAGACACATGATTAAAGGCTACATGATCAGAATAGACACTACTTCCGTAATTGAGAGGGTCAAAACTTGAGTGGAATTAGTTCATTGTCTGTAGTTCAGAAAAAGTTAAACAAAAACCTTGAGAACAAGATTATACAGGATTGTCCAGTTCCAGTTGTCTAGTTCCATTTTTCCAGTGGCCATTGATCAAGAATCCACCCTAAACAGGACATTTACCCCCAATTATTTAAAAAGAAAATCTTGTACTCCACAAACCGCAGTGTGAATTTCTTTACTATCTTTTTAATATACCTTGGTTTCTGTTTTTTTTTTTGTTGTTGTTGTTTTTTGAAAACCTGATTTAACTTTAAGAAAAGTTTAGAAAAGAAATGAAGAATTCATCAGAGGAAAACCTTGAAGGTCTGACAGGTTATGATGCCATAGAAGTGTCTGAGATCATTTAATAAGACACTTTACTCTCAGCCTTGGGTCTCATTGTGTCTTCTCTCAGTGAACCAGACAGGGTCCCTTGACCTGTGGTTTCTCAATGTTCTGCTCCTCAGTTCAATGGGCAGAGTGTCTCTGCATAACATTTGTTCAAATTGGCCAGAAGATTGTCTCTCCAAGGAGGCACCAGCTGATTTTACCGTAGCACAGGTGCAGGACGTTCAGCAGTGCCTTTCTTTGCAATTCATAGCTGAAAAATCAGCAATTTCTAAAGCTATGTTGAATTAAATTAAAGAATATTGTAAATAAAAATAACAGCACTAATTTTAACCAAGTGGATCCAGGGTTGATTAGTCTGAATAGGCAGAATTTCTGCATCATATGGGTTGGATGGTCAAAGATTCATCACTGTGTTCATCTCTCTGGCTCTCTCTGCCATCTGTTCTTCATCACTCTGACTCACTCCATTCTCTTTATCATTCTGATCCAGCTTTCACAACACACAGAAATCACCCAATAATGTAGTAATCAGGAATCGGGGGGTTGGTCCATATGTGTTTGGCCCACATTATTATACAAAGACCAACTGGGTTGGTTTTCCATCAACTTGTCCAATGCAATTAAATATTCTTAGCACAGAAATCACATAATAAAATTCAGTTTACTGTGCTTTATTTTTCACAGAAACCTCATTTGTTTTAAAAAGCAATACATTTTACAAAATATTTGAGTTTTTTTTAATCATATCTGCTTTATATTCAAACATTGCATTTGGACAATCTCAAGAGTACAGTGATAAGAGAAATATCTGCCACCATATGGGCATGAGTATCTTCAAGGTCACCTTTTGTGTGTTTCTAAACACTTTATTAGCATCTCATTGACTGCTTGCTTTCATGCTATTTAATAAGAGACCACAAAACTGCTGGGTATGTATTAGCTCATGAATTTGATCAGTAAGGAAATCCTTTATTGTACCATGAGTTGAAGCAAGGCTACTGGGAAAATGTCTGGACAAAATCTTCACGGTAATGCCAGTAGTACTGTAATGAAGAGATCTTCATTACTGGGACTATTTTTACTTGAGTCACTGTATAGCATTTTAAAAGCACTTTTGCACTTTACTAACAAGCACTTTATTTAGAACTGCACTTTAAACATAGATTTGCACATGAACAATTTGCACACAAGAAGTTTTAATAGTATTTATTGAGTTTTTTAGTGATTAGCATGTAGCCTTTTGTTCTGGGCTCTGCACAGCTGCTCCTCATTGATGAGTGAGGTGGTTGCCTGTGAAGGGAGGATAATTGTTACTCAGAGCAATGAGCTACTAGTGGGTAAAACTGAGCAAATGTTTGTGCATGATCTGTTAGGTGTGGAGTGCTAATATGAAGAGACTCACCTGTCTTTTCTGTGTCCTCTCCAGGGTGTTTGGACAAATACTACCCCGGGGGTCCGGACACCATTTATAGGTTCCGGGAGAGGCCACTGAAAAGTATGGGGGAAGAATTGTTTATGGGTTTTTATGGTGTTTCAGTATGGTGTAAGGATAAAACATAAAATATTTCTAAAAAGTAAGTTGATGTTTGTATTTAGTAAAAGGTATTTTATTTAAATAGGTGGAGATTGGTGAACTGAGATTCCCCTGTGAAATTTAAGGTTGTAGTTTCACCTGTGAAATGTGTGATTATCGATGCTATGAGAAGAATAAACTGACTGCTATTTCCACCTAACTCTGCCTCAACTCGTCATCTGCACTGTAAAATCCAACCGCAAAAGGCCGCCTTGTTACAAGTACCATAGGCAACAACTCTTACAGGTGAAATGTTTTTTTTTTTTTTTTCTTCTTCTTTTTTCGTTGTTATTCAGTTCAAGCAGCACTTTGTTTCCTTCTGCAAAAAGGCAAAAAATATATTCTAGAGCCAGTGGGTTGGTTGTCCACAGTGTGTTAAATTCAATCACCCACTTTATCCTTTTAGTTTCCTTGTCATCAATTGATAACTTAACTCTTCTATATTGAGTTTCTCCTAAAGTATGTTGCTTCACCTTGCTTGCTTTCATGTTAACTCTGTGAGATTTATGTACTTGGCTGTGTAGCTCCTACAATATCACCTTAGGAAATATCCTAAGGTTTACAGGTGGCAATTGAACAGCATTATTTTTCTCTGTAGCAGTGTCTCCTATCCCTGGTCCTCCTGGCCCAATGCAACACATGTTTTAGACCATTCCCTGCTTTAACACACCTGATTCAGATGATTATGAATCAGAAAAGCCTTTTAATCAGCCATCAATTGCTTATAGGGAAATTAAAACTTGCAGGACTGTGCCTTGAGAACCAGGATTGAAAAACACAGATCTATACAATAAAGCTACCCTAACTGAACCTTCAGTAACTGTATTTTATATGGTGTAGCAACTGTCAGCCCAGTTGAACCACACTATTCCACACAGTACAAAGTCAAAAGGGGGTAATAGTGTGGAGGTTTGTATGTTCTCTGCTTAGATAAGAAATTAAGCAATTTCTTACCAGGAGCATATCAAACATGAGAATTTGGTAGTTATGGAATAAGACATTTAAAGGATTCCATTTAAATTCAATAACAGATAATAAAGAAGTATCAGTCAGAATGATTGTGGTTTAATTCACTTGGTCCAACATTAGGAAAGTACAGATTGTATCAATATAGAATGGCTGGATTTTAAAGTGCCATCATGTTGCCTGTTGCTTTATTTAGATTTTGTGCAGTTCATAAATGCAGACTCCTGGTTTTTCACAAGCAGAATTGCTGTCGGTATGCTAAAAACACAGAGCAGACCCACATGTATCCATGTGCAGAAGTGTCAGCTTGTAGCACTTCACGGCTTTTGACAGAGAAATTGTAAAACTCGCAGAGCTCGGTGATGCAAAGCGTCGGTCAGCCTCTGATTCACCCTCTTAACCCCTCTTGACCAGTTCTGATGTAAACACTGTGGCAGATGAGCTCTTGCTTGACCAACACAATATGTGGTCCGCCTGCCTTTTGCAGTGATGCAACTCGAGGCTCCTAGTAAGTTTTCAGCCGCTTCTTTGGATTTCCAGCAACTTGCATCACTCTGAGTGACTGCTGTGATTGGGAATGTGAGCATTTCATTACTGTCACGCTTCAATTATTGGTGAGAGATTTAAAAGATATATGGCAGTCAAGAGAAAAGCCTACTGGAAGACTCAGACATTTGCACAGCTCCGTAGAGGTTTTGAGGCAGAAAAAAAATTCATTACTACAAAGTTTTAATGATTGCGAACAGACGGACAGGGAACATAGTTGATATTGATCTGCTGAGGCTAAGAATAATGCTCAAAGGCACCAGGCTTCAGGGAGCGGGCTGGCTGGGTTTCATTAAGTGTAAACATTTTCAAGGCAGAAGTAGCCTGAAATGAGAAAATTCTGAGCTGTGAGAGATGAAGGTGAGATAGAAAGTCAAAGGCGAAAAAAGCAAACAATTCATGATCTTTTCTTTTATTCCTCAAGCCATCTCTTTGGACTTCGCAACCAGCTCTGAATAGGTGATAGAGCCTTTCAGTTACAGTGCCTGGTTCTGGCCCTGACATAAAATATTAGGCACTATCTCCCGGTGGACAAAGATGAAGCACCAACAACTACCTTAGCTCTGATTCTAGCAACAACACCTACATAAACAACCTATGTGGGCTTTTAATAAGTCTTTCTGCTTTTGTTTGTTGTGTTTCAATCTGTTTGGCAGATTGGCAGCCCGCTACCTGCTGACACACATTGCTGTGATGATAATTGCATTTGACTTTGTTGGTGGGCTTTGTGATGGGCAAAGCGTGAACTGCTTCATCTTTGTTTATCTTCTTTTTTTTTTTTGCCTAATTGCAGAGTACAGTGGCTTGCAGAATGCCTATTAGTCCCGTGCTGAGTTGAGAGACAAGCCAGCACAGAAAACGAGAAAAAAAAAAAAAAATCAAAACGCATTTTTATGTAGACAAACACTAATCCATTCCTATTGAGAGTTTGCATGTATACACATTCTTGTGATTATCCACATGCTCGCTTGGGCTGTAAAGTGAAAGAAGGGAAAGATAAAATGGATGAGTCTTTTGTGTTTAAACCCACACGCCGAAAACAAAGAAGTACACGTGAGAGTATATCGCTCATGAGTGTTTGTGTGTGTCCTTGGATTACTGCCTGTTGGTGTTTAAACACTGTTGGAAAAGACGAATGGGATGAAGAGAGAAAAGAAGGTGAGGTAAGCAGAGATAGGGGAAAAGCAGTTACAACAACAGTGGAGGGAGGAGGTCAGGGTGAAAAGGACTCCCCGTATCTCCAGACTCCCCATCCACTGCTCAGAGGCAGTGACACAGCAGCAGCTTTCCCTGCCTTTCACGGCTCAGTCTCAGTGATTTGGAGCTGAATTTATCCCCCCAGCAACAAATACTAGCAGTCACTTTGGACTTATCAGTCCAGCAGTCGTGACTTCAACCTGGCAGAGGCTGTTTGCCCTTTCCCCTTGTCGGGATTGATCTGTATCAGTGATGATGAACACAATAGTTCCGCCTTCTGGGCTGAAGCTTACAACCCGGTGGTAATAATGTCCAACAGAAGGGGTCAGGTGGCCCCCATACATGGGGGTCAGCACCTTACCATGGTCATTGCTTCCCTGTACCCTCACCAGGGCAGTGTATTTTGAGGGCTGGCAAAGGCCTACAGGTGACAAAAGAGAGGGGAATCCACAGGAGAATGAGACACGGACAGTTGGCTGATGTTCTCTGCGTGTGTGTTTGTGCCGTAATTAAATCATGGGAGTTTCTGTGGCGCACATGGTGCTTAGAGGAAACATGGGTGCTGACTTAATTACAAGAAAACAGAGAAAACTGTGATTACACACAATCACACCTGCACATCACCAGCAGTTCTTACACAGGGTTGTACAAACACGGTTTACTACAGGAACAGCTTTAACTTAGTCTAATAATCAAGCTCAGAGTTTTTACTGCAAACAGCGCCCTATCAAAGTAGTGTTTATTTGCTTTGGGGCAGGGATGTAAAATTAGCAGTCATAACAAGGTGAGTGTGCCATCAAAGGTATCATGACTGCATTATTTTTGTTTTTCCAAGCTATCCATCCATAATCTGTTTTGCTTATGCTTGCAAGACCTTGGGTTTTCTGGTTCCTGTCTTCTGTGTTTACTTGGTGAGTGGCAACGTACTCCCTGATGGGGTGTCCATTGAAGGGTAACAGAGACATACAGGACAATCAATCATGCACACACAATTTGGAGAGACCAATTAAAACAGGGGTGTCCAAATCCAGTCCTTGAAATTTACCATTCTATAACCCTGAAATGCCTCCCTTCTTCTACACAAGCCTCTTCAACCCCAATAAAGACTATCATAAATGACTTTTTAATCATTTAGCAAAAAAAAAAAAAGCATTACTTTCCCTGAATCTTCTCTCACCCCTAAGTTAGCTGCAACATTACAAGGATTCTTTCAGCGGAAAGTATCAAAATAGAAGCTCTTCCTGTTCTGTGCATGGACAATATGAAAATTCTCAGAGCTGTTTTTAACTTAGTCATTAAAAAGTTTAAAAATACACTTTGTTTCATTCAGAAAATCAGCATGAATATATTTTAATCTCTATTTTTTTAGAAGTATATTTGCACATTTATATTTTTTATTTTGTAAATATTACATTAAATCAATTTTCAAAACATTATGAAGCTGACTAACTGTTTCTAAGGTCACTTAAATGACTTCATTTAAAGATTGAAAGTCAATTATCCAACATCCATGCAGTAATTTACAGATTTGCATTTCTTACCCACAAAAATTAGAGCTGCACTAGATGGATTTTTAGAAGAAAATACTTATTTTGGTTGCTGACTCTGACTAGGGGTTTACAGCTATTTCCATTTGATATATGATACAATGCTCCTTAATGAATTACCTTTCAAAAATAATGCATTAATTATTCTAATTATTTTTTTTTCCTCATTCTTAATGTATTAGATCATCGACAATGTAACTATAAAGATATGCATTACATTGACTACAAAGCAAAGACACCCGACCTCACTTTGTGCCAAGAAGGAAAAGACAAAGAGGACTGGAGGATACTTTCAGCACAATTAAGCCATGTACTTCCAGCTGGGTGAAATTATCACATGTAAATGAACAAAAAGCCATTCAGCATCGTAGTGGGTAAGAAGCATATAGCGGTACAGACGGACAAAAGGTGAGCATAATTGTTTGAATACACACACAGCTGCAGAGTTGCCGTTTCAGACAACGACACACTCTGGGTCACCATAAGATAGACACACTCAGATTGAGTACCGCGAGCTGCGCCTGGCTGCTTGTCAGATCAGCTAGTTTTCTAAATGATCTCATACTCTCTTGGTGCTTAACTGGGATGACAGCATACAGATGAGGCCGCCAGAGGGCCAAGTCTAGTTTGCCAGCCTGGGACCAGGAAATAAACAGAACTGTCACTCACATGCCAGTAGCACACCAGAACATCCCAATACTTATTCACATCTTAATATTTGTGTAAACCTTTAAATCAGACATTTGTAAAGCTGTGACTATAAGCATGCAGGATTTATGAAGGGGGCAAAAAGTTTTCCTTGAGGATCTCTTGGTCTAAGGGATTTTCATCTCTGGTTGCCAGTTCACTGGAAGGTGAACCTCTCGTCATCTAAAGTTTTTTTTTTTGCATCCGTCCTTGCTCTTGCAGTATTTTCTATCCCCCTTTCCATGATCTCTGAGCAACTTTCCCATCCAGCTACAGAAAAACATTTCCACACAAAGATGCTCCCAACATGGTTTCACAGTGGAAGTGGTGTTTTTTTAGATTTATGTGCAGGTTTTGATGAATGCCAATCTCTGCGTTTTGCATAAAGGCGGAACGATAAACACTAATCTCATCAGAAACAAGCATTTCCTGTTTTAAATGCCCTCCGATAAACAGTGACTTTGACTTTTTCAGGTTTTCTTTCAATTTTCCACTCTTCCAAAAAGCCTGGATTTTTAAAGTGAATGAGTAATAGTTGTCCTGTTGAGAGAGCCGACCACCTTAAGTGTAGATCAATGCAGCTCCTCCATAGTAACCATTGGTCTCTTGGCTTTTTTCTCTGATCAATGCTAACCTTGCCAGGTCTATCAATTGTGCCATATTCACCACACTTTCAGATCATGGATTGAACCTTGCTTTTGCTTTGAGAAGTATTTGAAGTGCTGGGTATTTTTATGACTTTGCACTGCTTCAAGCTTCTCCTCAACTTTATTTTTGACCTATCTTATATTTGTTGGTCTTGATGCTGTTTGTTCCCTGTGTTTGCTAACAAATCTTTTGAAGACTGAATTTATAGCATGTTGGAGAAATTAGCTGATATATGAAGGCAATTGGACACACTGAATGTTATTTTGGTGTATTAAAATAGTCTCTTTAACAGCCATTTTGTACTTTATTTGTTAAAAAAAATTTAAAAAATGTTTTTATTTCTTTATAATTTAAAAATAAGCAATTTAGTCTAATTTTCTACCACATCTAGTCTGTTATTTACTTTTAAATGATAACCTCCTACAACAACCTGCAAAAGTTCACTGAAGAGTTAGCTTGTCCAATGTGTTTCTTTACATAAACACTTTCTTTCACATTTTGGTCAAATTCAAGCCTCCTGATTTTCCATTGTTAGTTTCCCAGAACCACAAGGCTTATAACTGCCAAAAAGTAAAAGCCACCAACAACTTCTTGGAAAAATGAATTTGATGTTTTTCTTTGGAGAAAACAAACTGAAGGAGCTTTAAGCCTTGAGAGAAATTCAATAAAAATGCATAACCTAATCAACCTATTAAACTATTGTGATATGCAACTTCATTAGTAAGTGTAAGTGGTCCAAATGTTTAGATTTTTTAAAATTATATTCCTTTATCTTCATTATCTAGCCAGTGCACATGGAATACTTGACTCACACCGGACACACTGAAGCACTCCACACATGGATGGATGGTGAAGAGGGTGCTTCACACTTTCTATGTAAAAAGCAGTAATGAGAGCATGTGAAGGCACAGGATTCAGTTGAGTAGTGAAGCAGCAGGGCTTGCAGCAAAGATCGTGTAGATCACTGACAGCTTATGCATGATGCCATGATTTAAGGCATACATGAGACACATTGTGCAGTTGGGTAAAATGCCATCTGGGCAAAGTGGTAGAATTAAATTGCCTGTGTGAACAAACTTTCATAAAAAGGTTTCTTTTTTTTCAGATTTGTTTCAACTTGAAAGTAAAATAAATTATGTGGAATGGATACAAAACTGAAAACAATGTGCAGATGCAAAAAAAAAAAAAAAGCATGAAGCGTAAATGTCTATTTATTTGTGCTGTCAATCAATAAAAGAATTGTATATGATTAATCATTGTCTAGCACTACGATTAATCATGATTAATCACTATGCTTAACTTTTGTAAGCTTGAAATGTAAAAATGCACATTTTCAAAAAAAAAATGTTTAAGAAAATTAGTACAAAAACCACACATCTGAGTTTTTCAGGTTTTCATATTCAGGAAGGTTTTAAAGAAGTCATTTTGTTTCAAACATAATTTAGAAATGCTTTCTATAGACTGGTTGTGCTTCAATGGAAGGATAATATAAGTTATGATGGATCTGTTGATGGATCAGTGTTGGTAGCACTGTTACCTTAAAGTAGGAAAGTCCTCTGTTCCCCCCACATTTCAAAAGCATGACTGTGAAACAAGTGGACTGGGAGAAACCTGTCCTCCACAGCCCACTAACAAACAAATGGGCATTACATCCCATTAGTGCCGAGCACTTTGATTTTCTTTTATATTTTTGCTATTCATCATTGCTGTTATTTCATTAAATGGTAATAACTGTACATGTTAACACCCTTGCATGCCAACTTTGTTTTATCTAGCCGAGAGCATCAGTCATAAAAACTAACATTGCGTTTACCCAGAAATTTTTTTTAGAAAATATCCTCGTTGTTCCGGGATCTGTTGTCCTTTTTCATGTTTGTCAAAAACACCAACAGGTAAAGAGCACCTGGTCTTATATGTAATTATGTGATCGACCATGTTGTAACAGCCTGTGTTCCAGTCATAGCAGCAATAACCTCCCAGGACCAGACATTAAGAAATTAGTGTCCCATCCATCATGCCACCGTTACCGTATCTCAACCTGCCTGTGGTACAATGGATGTTATAAATGTTTCTGTACTTCAATGACTGGTTACTCATAATTTCCTTAATGTTTGCCAGTTTAAACTTCTGAATTCATACCTGTAGCAAGTACAAAATGCATGCCGACAGAGACCTGGTTAATATTATTATTATTATTTAGTTCCTGAAATCCATGGAGTGCCAAAGACAAATTATTTATTTTCATCTTTAATTTTAATAATATGTTTCACAATTAGAGTCTTTAGGTACTTATTAAATTGGATTACAAAAGCAGGGTGGCTTCTATGGTACTGAACAATTTTATGACAGAACTAAGCTGAGCTTTTTTTAATGTGTTTCAATTGACACATAATAAGCAGATGATGTGTAAAGCAGTTGAGAGAAAATTCTCATATTTATAAGTACTATTATCATTTCTGGGCATATAGATGGTTATAAGTTGAAACCATACAGAGAGATGTCAGCTAGAGCTGCATCTGTATAGCAGTGCCAATGTCCCACCCAAATAAA
Source organism: Alfaro cultratus (assembly GCA_903066825.1). NCBI lineage: Eukaryota > Metazoa > Chordata > Actinopteri > Cyprinodontiformes > Poeciliidae > Alfaro > Alfaro cultratus. The sequence continues at coordinate 41,967 of CAEFZX010020113.1, read as the reverse complement.
ATGATGCTGAGTGTTTGGTTCTATAACACTGGCATGTGGAACTGCTAACTCCTTAGTCATTCAGGGTTTCCTGAACCAGAAGCTGTAAAGTCCTCAGTTGACACCGAAAAGACACAGATAGTCCTCTCAGCTTCATCCTAAATGCACAAACATCCACTGTCACACTACAAAACTCTGATATACACACGTTATGCTTCCATGCGCGCATCAAAGCTCAGAACACCATGAGCTATCGCACCCTCTGTCAGACAGATGTTCAATTCTATTCCCTCTCACACTTTCAGGTAAATCACAAGGAAATATTCTCATGCACAGGATACACAAATGCACAATTATGCACACTCTGACCATCTGGTTAGGTGTTCTTACTTTGCATTGATAAAAGAAGCGCATGAAAATAACAAAAACCCTAACACCAGCTTGTCGTGCTGCTAATTTTTGTGTCTACATACCAGAAGCAGGCGCTCTGCTGTGAATTACTCTCTATGCATGGGAGCGAATAAGTGCACAAATGCATTTGTATCAGCCGCACACATTCGCTGACAGATTAATGTGGATCCGTGTTATGCTGACAGTCCAGGCATTTAAGCAGGCAGGGTTGTGCGTGGTGTAAGCTGTTTCCTGCGAGAGCTTTGAAAAATGTGAAAGGAGCCGAACACTCTCTGTCCCCACTTCCCCTCCAAGGAGAAGAAGCCATAGAGAACACCGCATGAAAATATGAAAACAGGTTGTACAATCTGACTTATAAAATCATTACAAAGGAAAACGTCCCTGTGGGATAATGTGGGATATTAATGTTTATGGACACTTAAATCCTCCAGAGCCTCCAGCTACAGTACATTACTTTGCTCTGTTCATTTTTGTACGGGGCCCAGCTTTTGCCAGCATGCCTTTTGAGAGCATAAACACGACTGCACAGCTACAATAAGGTGCATGAATTAGATATGAGGTTGATATAGAGATGTAAAAGATCTGTTGGCTTTCGCACTGCATTGCTGCTCCAAAACTGTGCAGCAATATAGATACCAAAAGGCAGAATGCAGGGGAAAAAAACTTGGGATTTAACACATGGAAAAAGGTGGACTAGATAAGTGGATATTTCTGCTCTGTCTTGCATAAACACATCATCGGACAGAAAATGTATGTCTGATTCACTGGCTGATCAGTGAACTGCACGCATTCAGGCATGCATGTGCAAAGGACAAGACTCTCCACATCTGACCAAGCCACTCCACTTGAACTGATTGATTTCACATCACTTCTGTATACCCGATAACTGCATGCCTGAAGGGCTGCAATGGCGCCAATATTTCACTGCTACATGCGTGCACAACTGCACCATGTTTGAAGCACGTTTTTTAGTGTGGGTCCTGCCACGGTGTGTGTGCGTGCGCTTGCGTGTGTGTTACTGGTGTGGGTGAATTCATGGGAGGATGTACAATCGTAGGTGTGTGTGTTGTGAGAAGCACCAGCAGCTGGTAACTGTACATGCGGTGACATTTTTGATAACATGCCACATGTCTGCTTGTATCCAAAACAAGATGGGACCTCTGCTGCCACTGTGCCTATTGTTTTTCTTTTCCTTGTCAACAGTCTGAAGTAGGTTTTCTGAGCTAGTAGGAAGAAAATAAGGTGTCTTTCTAATGTAAAAGTACTAAGTGTTTCTTGTTTTTCACATTTTGTCATGTTCCAAACAAACTTCACTTGTAATGATTTTTTTGTGCGACAAAAACAAAGTACTGCATAATTTTGAAGTGGAAGAAGAAAAAAAACGCTAAATGGTTCTCAAATGTTTTTCATGAATACAAGCATCAAAAGTCTGGTGGGAAGTTGTGAGTAAACCAAAAAAATAAATTTACACACCAAACTATGAAACACAGAGCACAGTACGGTCCTTCATCCAAAAAGCAAATATGCACATTACCGCGAACAAACCATTTCCAATGTGCTGGTGGCAGCAGCATGCCGTGGGGACGTTTTTTTTTTTTTTCTTCAGTGAATCAACAATGCTGGTCAGAGTTTTTGAAGTTTGATGAAGTTAATTTCAGAACAATCTGGGAGGAAAACCTGTGAGAGTGCAAGAGATTTGGCAATAAGGAGGAGATTCACCTAAGACCCTAAATGTCCAGGTAGCCTCTCAACTGAATTATTAAGACAAAAGATATTCCCATGAAAGAAAAGTCAAGTCAAAACCCAGCATTTTGAATTAATTATTTAGAAATGTTAATGTCACAAGTCTTTTGAGTGTTTTTTTTAATAATATTTTCACCTAAAAGTAGAATCAAATCACATTTGTTGATGCTGCGTGTAAACAGAAGAATGTCTCATCTGTAATTTTCAGGGCAATTTTATGCTCCACAAATATTAGGCTCTGTAGCTGTCCTAGAACTCTGCAGCTACTTTTTCAATTGCTATTCTTTCCATTTGTATTCCTTCTCTGTGTACGGAAGGCTGTCAGCAAAAGATTTCAAACACACAGATAATTTAAAAAGGTTTTACTCTGAAATGTCAAATGTGATAAAGCGGTTGTTTCATCTTAGATGCAGCGTGCCTTGTTGGCCACAAAATATCCTGTTTTATCGCCGGGTTCTCTATGCAAAGCACGGATGAAAAGCTTGATTAACACTTGAAAACCTAGGGAATTTTCTGGCTCTTCAGGGAAAGCAAACAAACCCTTAATTGAATGTTCAAATACGGCTTCCATGCCTGATTTTGTAAACCACTGGTTAGTGTAGAAATGTGTCAAGGAGAGGTTTTTCAAGAGAGCCAAACTAATTATGCCTGTTTACTTATAGGTTTTACTCTGTTTAATATTCAAGCTTTCAGTTTTAACTTTATTTTTTGGAGCTCTGTGTTTTTTGAGAAAATTAGAGTTTTTGATGATTAGAGCGAACGAGGAGAGCAGTACCGCAAACTGGTGCCAATTCTTTTATTTTTTTACTTTTAATGAAACTGCTGTGCTGACATTAGCATAGATCATGCAGCAATCCATAATACATAGCTCATTAATGAGGTTGGTATTTTTGATCCATAATTAAGGAGTATATTTTTACGTAGTGTGCCTTTCAAAAGTATTCATCCCATAATCTTTCACATTTTGTTGTCTCAAACTTCAATATAGTTTGCTGTGACTTTATGTGAAACTACAAATACTGACATTTTGAAGTATAAGTCTATAACATGCTTCACCTGAGTGACTAGGATGTCAAAAGGCTTTTTTAATAAAATTTTAATACCATTTTTCAATGGCAGTGATTAGGACACAAACTGTTGAAAAGATACACCTGGTGTATTTAAGTTAAAAGACAGATTAAGACCTACCGTACTTCAATTTAATCAAATTTCCTCCAAAATATGCAACCTGTCCACATTTTATGCAATTTCTTTTGGAAACGTTATCCGTAAATGAACATTTAAAAACACAAAATAGGGAACTGAAGTATTGTTTTTTTTAAGTAACATAAAAATGAGAATTCTTCAATTTCAGAGTATTTTCAATCTGACAATTTAATCTGTTTTTCCTGAAAACAAACCTGGTTGTTTTTCACAAGCTGGGCACACCAAGTTAGCTTTTGTAAATAAATATGATAAATATCATGTCCAATTTAAAAGCTCTACATTTTGTATTAATCCTTTTTATTTTTAACAATGTATGGAAAATCCTTACAGCAGCATTTCTCTGTGTTTATTGGTGCAGAACCTGTACATATAAATGCATTGCTGAAGGACCATAATAGTACTCTTACTAGGAACTAAATGTGTCACTTTGAGTTCAATTTCCAAAATAAAAGCAACATATTCACAATGACACATGCAAAATGCTACATTATGCATTTTTATTTTTCAGATTTCATGTGCTCCAGTTAAGAACACCTAAAGGGGGGAAGACAGAACCATTCTTTTGTAGGTTCTGGTTGTTTATAGAATGTCCTTGTTCTGCTGGAAGTTGAACCTCCACTTCATTCTCAAGCCTTCTGCTGACACCAATCGGCTTTCCTTCGGGACTGCCCTGCGTTTAACCACAAATATCTTCAGAATAACTCTGAGAATCTCCCCTATCCCTGCTGGAGAACACCACCACCACATGATGCTGCAAAAACCTGTTGCATCGGGGGATGATGTGGTGAGAGTGATATGCAGTGTTAGTTTTGCTTTTAGGTCTAAAAGTTAAATGTTTCTCTCATTTAACCAAAGCACATGTTTGCTGCGTCCTCTACATAGCTTTTGTTAAGCTGGTTTCTCCTACAATTAATCAAATCTTCCATATGGACCAGATCTGAAAAATACACAACCACATTATACACAGATGGAGTCTATTATAAATTGTTACTTACGCTGGATTTAGGGGTATTGGAATATAGGAGGCTAAAAAACATTTTCACTTATCAGATTTTTATGCATAAAGCTGATGGACAAACTTGGAGCATTTTTCTTCCACTTCACAATTGTGCCCTGGTTTGTGTTGGTCTATCACATAAAATCCCCAGTAGCAACATTGATGTTTGTGTTTGTGACAAAATGTGACAACCAGGATTATGAATGCTTATGCAGGGTTTTGCAATTTGCATGCAAAGGCTGCAGTTCACCCGTACCTGGGCCATGTTATAGTTCAGCGTGGTGGCTATCGATTCACCATGCCATTTGGCTATTGATCGGAGTAGATCCCATTATGTCAGTGATATTGTAGCCCTCTGGAGCACAGTAAGTTTAAATGGGGGAACCAGCCAGTGAGAACTGATGGGATGAGCTGAATCAGATGCAAACAGCAGCACAGTAACATGTAGCTTAGGATAGCACGCCATAGTCCAGGAACAAGCACTCTCATTTCTCTCGTTTCTAACTATGCCGAAGGGAGCTGTAGAACCACAGAGAGTAATGACACTGACTGTTTCAGAAATGCAGATTTTTTCTTTTTTATTAGTGCAGCTCACCGTGCCCTAATATCCCCTGTGACAGTCAGCGCCTACCACACTGCCTTCTGTTGATCACTCAAATTGACCAACTGACTATGCGGTGGGGTGTGGAGAAGAGGGGAGGATTTTCATTGGTCTGGGATGATTGGGAAATCCGGGGAAAGGAGGGTGGCTGAGTGGGCGTTCACCGCCACTGCCTACTCTCTTTCTGTTCAAATCCGCCTGTCATGTATTTATAGCAATATTGAATTTAATTGCATTTCTAGCAAAGGGCGTTAGACTTTAAGAGACCCATAAATGGAATTTCAGGCATGCAGTAACACAATTTTTCCGTGCAAAGAGCATGTAAAGTGCACACTCATGGAAAGCAACCTGGCCTGCAATTTGTGTAATGCAAAAAAATTCAAAGCAAAAGCCTATCAGCTCGCTGTGTCCTGGATACCAAGGCCGGCTGGTAAGTGCTGTCCCTCAGGCTGCGCGCTGTGCCATGTTTCTCAATAAGGCATGGTTTGAGACGGTGCGCCACTGAAGAGGTACCCCACTGGGTGGCAAATGACTGCTAAACTGGCAATGAGATGATGTGAGATACTGTAAAAAGCCCTGGGCCGAGCCTGCCATCCCTCTCCATCCATCCCTGACCGCTTCATTTTCTAACAAGACAAAGACAGTTTACACAAAGGTAACAAGCAGCTGTAGGTCCTGCCCTCTGTAGGGGCTCTGCTCAGATTCAAATTCACAGTCCGTTTATTAGATAATAAATTGAGCATGAAGGATTAATTTGCATTTACTTCATCATTCTGCTGATATACAGCAGCAATCTCTATACAGTGGTGCCCAGAGCTTAATATCCCAGAGAATAAAAAAAACAGACATGCTGATATGTGATTTCTTTCCTTCAAGGACGCAAGAGTGTGAAGGCCGTAGCAACAGTCATGCTGAGATTCACTTTTCTTGCTTCCTTCCACTAAGTTCTTTTCACTCAACGTCTGAGCCAGAATATCAGATGCTGTGCCGAGAGTTATCCAATATTAAATGTAATCAAAATCTTAATGAACATCATTAAAATCAAACTGGGGCTCACATCATAGTGGGTTAACATGGTCTGAATATGGATGAATGGGTGAGTGTGTGTGTGCTTAAAGCTATATCAGACCTTGTCAGATCGCCTCAGGGAAAGCCGCATGGGGGTCACTCCTTATTCAGAGTTTGGCTGACATAGCTTTACATTTTGAGAATTATTACTTTTAAATTCTTTTAAAGAACTGGAGCGTGACAGCTGAGTAAGCCATATTAAAGAAGGCAAAAAAAAAAAAGGCTGCTGGGTGGCCACATCAATTTCAAGCACCAGTCTGGACATTCAAAGGTCACATGGTTAATCCAAGCACCAGCTAATGCTCTGCTAGGATTACAGAAGTATAAACTGAATAAATCCTTTGAAACATTTGCTAATATATGACATACTGTCCTAGTGCTCTACTTAATGACTAATTGTTTTGTTGTGTTCCTAAGCCAAAACTAAGCCCACTTGTAAATCATGGCTTGGTTACTGTTGTCGACACATATGCAATTGTAAAAAATTACACTTTGAAACTGCACATATTTTTGTCATGTTCCAATTCTTAGCTATACCAGTTGGCAAAAAGAAAATCCGTCAGTAAAAACCCAGATGATTGTATCTTGATTTGCTCTAATCCATCACGTGCAAACATGGTGATACTCTTAACCTTTACCTGACTTCATATTTCTAACACCGTCAGAAACAATGCAGGTTTTTGCATTTCAACACTGGAACTAATGGCACATTCTTTTGTGCACTTAATGAATAGATCAATGTAGCTTAAAAAAACAAACAGAAAAACAACATTTGATTGGCTGATTACTGATCAGAGCCAATCAACAGAGAACTGGGAGATTGATTGGTGCATTTTCACTAGCTAACAAGCAATTTATTTTTTTAGCAGTGAGAAGATCTACTATGATATGGTAGATATTTTTGTTTTCAAATATCACTATACAGCTATTTCTATTTAAGGCCATTTTACTGCCAGGTTCTCATCTGCCTAGAACTGAAACCCAAAGAGACAGAATGTATCCAACTACACATCCTTATTTTATTTTATTTTTTTTAAGTCACATTCCTCCGAAACGATTAATATGTTTCACTCTATAGCTCTGAGCATGTGGACTCAAACCTGTCAGTTGCTTGGTCCAGCAAAATCACCTGCTCATTAACCTTAGTTTGACAAGGGCTGGGACATGGCAGGTGGCATGGAAGCTCATATATGGGCAAGAAATTCAACCTCTCTAACTCAATAGTTGAAATGAAATGCGCAGGGTGAAGCGGGGTGAGCGTCATTATCGAGCAGTCAATCTGAAATACGGTGAAGTGAGATCCACGGGGGTCGTATGGATTAGAAGCGGCGTGCGTGTGCGCGTGCTAACGGTGGATGGGCTGATTTTTTTTATTTATTTATTTATTTTTTTCGCTCTCCTGTCTCGCGCGCGGACCGGAGGCACGAGCAGATGCTGCTTGGGCACGCGCTGCCTCTCGAGCCAGCTGCCTTAAATAAAGCTGACGAGAGCAAACGGAAGCTCGACGTTTATCAAAGCAGAGATAAAACCTTATTTTTTTAACTTGTTTCAAAACATGTTTCGCGACCACTCGATGTCTCACGTTAATAATCTCATGAATGAACCAAAAGAAATATACGAATGTGGGACCTAAAAAAGCGACAGAGGAGTCCGAATGAGGATGGTTGAAAGTGAAAGAGCTGCTAAATAAATGACCAAACGCTTAAGCGTCAAACTTCACGTAAACTAGACTTTCTGATAATTATGTCAAGTGCCATATTGATTTTAATGTGTGTCATGTCCTTAGAATGGGAAAGAGTGATTTTTTTTTTTTTTTTTTTGGTCAATTTCTATCCCACCCTTTCTTGTTGCCCTGAACATGGAGAGGCGAAAGCTCCGCTCTTACCTCCAGAGATCGGCCAGTCGCTGTCCAGGGTTCCCGGGATGCTCACTCTCTGTCCAGGGTGCTGAATTTCATCTCCGGCTCCGCGCAATGTGGCTTTGTAAATCCGCTGCGTGGAGGCGCTGAAAACGCCGGTACAACAAGAGGGAGAGAAAAAAAAAAAAAAAAAAAATTAGAAGAAGAAAAACTGCCGCCTGTCCGCTGTGAAGTTAAAGAGAATCCCAATCCCAACACGCCGAGCGACGGCTGCTCGAAACCCGTTTGCGAAATACGTGACTTCGCATTCAGGATCGTGAATACTGAAAGCGAAGCCTGTTGGCCAAATGGAACCGCTTTGGCAAGTGTAATTGCTGAGGCTTCTTGGCCAGTTGCTTCTTCCTCCGGATAGGCTTAAACACCTCCCCCTCTTCTCTCTCTCCCTCCTCTTCTGTCTCTCTCCCCTGTTCTCAGTCTCTATCAATCACAGCTCCCATTCAAATATGTTGGAGCGACATGAAGCGAGAGCCTAATTCTGTAGACTGCAACAGACATGAGCGAATTACTGCCAGTACTGGCACAGGGCTCACTGTGATAAAGGCATCGTTGATTAGACTATAAAGTCAGAACTGATGAGATGGTTCATTCTTATGTTAGACAGTCCTGATACATGAGTCGTTTGCATTTAAATCTAAACCAATCAATGGTTTTCTTCTGCTGAATATTTTACTTACAAATAACAATGATGCTGCAGCTATTAACTAGAAAAAAAGAGAAACGATCAAATAATTAATCTGACAAGATGCCACTCTTGTATCAAGCAATGACCTTATTTTGAAACGGAATGTTATTCTTGCAAGTAGTTTGCATATTCTTTAAACCGTATAAATAATGCCAAAGAATCCAAGTTGCATATGTAAAGCAGTGAGATAAATTGAAAATCCTCTTCAGCTTTTCCTTCCCTCCATGTAAACACATTGGCAATGCTGCACTTTGCATTCCAAATCAAATCAAGAAGAAAATGTTAACAAATGTGTTATCATTTTGGAGAAAGTGAGGGGAAAAAAAGAACATTAGGCTGTTTAAAAAATAAATGCTTTTTCATCCCAAACTAAAATACAAACAAAAATAAATTGAAGAACCAGCCACTGTTCACTTATTGTAGCATTAATTCAGCATTTGGAGGTAATCTGATGAAACCTTCTACATGCAGAACTCTCTGCATTTTGTCAGTCCATAAAATGTCAGTCAGGGTTTTATTTGGGAATCTAGAACTCCTTATGTCCATAAAACACTTTTTAGCAACAGGATCCTGCTGATAGCCGTTAACATTTTGAGTACTCATTTAACAGACTAGCTGTTCTTTTTATCCTTGATGCTGATTGTGGGTTGAGTCATTGGACATTTTCTAATCCATTTGACTGGAAAGTTTGTGTTTTCATCTGTGTTCATCTGGTTTTGTTTTCCATTTAAATGCACAACCAGTCTTTTTTTTTCATTTTTATTTATTTATTTATTTTTTGCTTTCAGATTTTCAGAGAGGCGTGCACTACAATCAGCATGCACAACGTTCATGGCCTCCGTCCTTAAATAAGGAATAACACTTTGAAATCCATTTTTTACAGAATGAAGAACCTTGGAGATTGGTCTTCTTTTTCTGTTTACTTACACACAGTCAGGATAGATATGCCAGGGGTGTTAGTACTGTTGTTCGCTCTTTACTCTACATACTATTAAATTATTTGCCATGTAGAATTATATCTTTTACCAAAAAGAGTGATTAAGCTAGTTAGTAATGTTCAGCTGTTGAGGACTCTTTCTTCAAGTATAGTTTTGTGAGAAATTTAAATCTGTTTTGTTTTGCGCTTGGTTTGGTTTTTTTCTGGTGGATCTTTTTTCCTCCAACGTATGGAGACTAAGTTCTTATGTTGACCCGTCCTATGTAGCATCCTGACCTTGCATAGTTGTCTTTGTTAGCAGTGTAATCGATTGGCAGCCTCTCCAGGGCTTTTGCCCAGCTCTTGCACTAAGATAGCAGTGCTAGACTCCAGCAGTCTACAACTGGATTAGGAACGGATGGATGAACTTTGCAATTTTTTACCACCAGCACCTGGTTGCATGGTGGGATTATTTGCACTGTTTAATATAACTAACTCAAATCTGTCTGTGGGATTTCCGCTGATTTTTCAGTTTCCTCCTGTAATAAAAAAATTGCACACCAAAGATGTGTCATTGTGACCTTAAAAGAGACTAAACAATTGTAACGAATCGACTGGTTGCTGGATTCAAACTACCACAATGTGAAAAATTATTTAGATGCATGCAAAAGTCTGACTTTAACTAAAAACTTCTGTCAACTTTGACTTTTCCAGCCATTTGGGGGCAGCAGCTACTTTCTGTGGTAATAGTCACCTAATTACTTATTTGCTGTCTTTTACCGATGCTTTACTGTTATATTCATGTTGGAGTGTTATGGAGATGGTCATGGTGACAAATTATTTAGAACCTATAAACATTATAATAGAAAAAATTCAGAGCAAATAAATACATTAAAAGTGCAAACATCAGTTTTACTGTTACAGTGGCAATTACCAACTTTATTTAGTTGATAATAACAATCCAGAAAGATTTCTTTTGCTGAGTAATTTTTATTTATTTCTCAAAAGAGAAATAAAATAGGATATGACAGTAATGAGGACAGTGATAAAGAAAAACTAAAGCAACTGTACAGAATCTCTAAATCCAGATAAATGAAGGGAAACATTAGCAGAGGCCACATGATCAGCCTCCTCACCTTGGTGTCCATAGAGTGTGCAGGAAAAATATTTACACTGTCATATTTTTATGAATTATGAAAATCTGAATCTGAGTGCAAAATATAATGTTCTTGACTGTCTCTCTAAACAAAAAGTCTCAAATGTTGTTTGACCTTAATGATAACTATTCAGCAAACATTGTTGAAGTCTGTAATATTTTCACTTGTCCTGAAATCACTCATTGACTCTCTGAAATTTTGGCAGCTACTTCACAGTTAAAATATATTACCAGAAGTTAATTGAGAGAAAACGGTGAACTTTGCACACTTTTAGAAGTTATTTTCAAATAAAGCTGTTGTTAAGTCTGGTGCTTTATGATCATCTTCTTGCTATTTCAGGTTCACTCCTACAGGATGTGGTTGTTCATTTTCTATGGTGAAACTGTTTCGCAATTAAATGTGCTTCAGTGGATGAGGAGGCTTTTTATGGGGCTTGAGTAACTGCTTATAGAGAGTGAAATATTTAAAGCCAAATAATTCAAAGCAATACTTTGCAAATCACTTTGTGCTGCATCTTCAGGTTTTATTAATAGCACTTTTTGAGTATTTTGGAGCAAATGAGACTGAGGAGGCCTTGTCTCATATTTGAGTTAAGAACTCCAGTTACTCCTTTATTATGTCTTTAACACTGACAATTCATTACCAATTCACAACTTAAGTGTAAAACACTGGTCAGTCAACAATTACCTGTTTTTTGGCATCAAGTATTGATGAGTGTATGCTGTAAATGCAGTTCAGTTGTAGCCAAGGGAACAAAGGTCACACAATTTTATTATTTCAGTCTTTTTCCTTATACCTTCATGTTGCTTCAATTTACCATTTTAATCTTTCTTCTCATAGGCAAACACATTGTAAGCACAACATAAATCTTTTCCAGTCTTTTACAGACAGACTTGTATAAATTTAAATTGCCTCGATCTTAATTAAACAAAACAGAAGTCTTTCTCTTTTTTTTTTTTTAGCAAATCGGACATTACATTCAATTGTCTTTCATCAACACAATAAGTTTGTGCTTTAAAAGAGCCACTTTTACTCTTTACTGTTTTGTAATCCTTATTTGTTCATCTTTGCTGTTTTTCATTGCTCTTGTGGTGCAGCCCTCTGGTGTTGCTTTTTTTTTTTGCTTTTAAAGCGATTCAGTATTTAAAAAAAAAAAAACAATGACTGACAATGAATGCTCAAAAAGGTTAGGTGTTGTCACATCAGTGTAACAGATCATAGTCAAAGCACTCACTCATATCTTTTGCAATAACATTGAGTCACAAGGCAATTTGAAGTGAAAAATGATCCAAGAGACTAAGATCCTCTTTAGGAGTTTTACTGGAATTCCACCTAAAAGCGAAGGAAAGATTTAATTCCATTTTATCAGCCTTTATTTTATTTTAGTTGGTCTAAAATAAAAGTTTGTTTTATTTTGAAGTTCTTTTTATTCCGATTGTTTTGCTTCTCTTTATTTTGTCCCTCTTTATTTCCTTAGTTTCATCATGTGTACTATTGTCTAGTTTGATTTTGTCATTCCTTCTGTTTTCCTCTCCTAGTACTCCTCAGCATTTTTTCCTTTGCCTGTTTAAATCCCCTGTCTATTTTCTTGCATGGACATCAAAGGCTCTGTGAATTTAAATAAAGATGTTTTTTTTTTCTCCCCCTAAAATTGCCTGCCTTACCTGTGACTGTACTTTGGTCCTTTTCTTGGCCTGTGCATGTAATAACCTCCCCACAAACCACATATGTCATTGTCAGAGTGAATCTATATTAAATGCCATGTGGATTCATGCTCTGAATGTTTCTATAAAACAGCAATCCATCTAAAACTTTCAATTTAAGCCTGGACCACAGGCAGTAGCGGCCCAAACAATTCCTGACCGCCTTCCACATAAAATGAACATAAATTCACCTGACAGTAAAAACATTAGTGTCTTCAACTTTTTCACAATGTGACATGTTACATCTATAAATTGTAATGCATTTTATTGGGATTTTATGTGATAGATGAACACAAGATAGTGCACAGCATGTGAAGTGGAAGGAAAATTACTTGCTTTTTCACAAATAAAAACATAGTTTGATGTCCATTTGTTTTCGCTTAACTTCAACATCCTTAAATAAGATCCAGTTCAACCAACTTCCTTCAGTAAATAGTCTCCCTTTGTTAGTTTATTTACTCCAACTGTGAATCTGAAGCTCCTTCAGTATTGACATGGGCCTATTGACTGTTTCTCATATTATATTGCTCTTCCTGTATGGCATGCCATATTAGGTGGACAGTCAGATCTCGGTAGGTTTGTCATTGTGCTTTTTTTTTTTTTTTACATTGGATGATAGATTGAATGGGTTTAAAGCTTGAGCAACTGTTTTGTATCCCAATTCTGGTCTTAACTTCTCCACAACCTTCCCTATTGTGTGTTTTGTTTGTTATTATGTGTTTTGTGATCCTTATGATGCCATTTGGTCACTTCTTAGTCATACATCCTATTAATCTCCTTTATGGAAAGTATCAAGATGAAAACTATTGGTAAAGGAAACTCATAATGAGTCTGGAGGAATGAAGATCTTAATGTGTAAAAAAATTTTCTAATTTCCTTACATTCATGCACTTCTTTGTGTTGATGTGTCACATAAAAATCACAAAAATTAAGACTGAAGTTGTTGTGTCATAAAAACGTGTACAGGGTGTCGAACAGTTTATATATATATATATATATATATATATATATATATATATATATGATATGTATATATATATATATGATATGTGTGTGTGTATATTTACCATGACACTGTTGGATATTAAAAAGCCATCCCAACGGGTGAGGTCATAAGTGTACAGATGGATGCCCTGGATACATTATAAGTGGTTGTAGGCATATCATGCAGCAATGTTTGAGCAGAAATAGAACATGAAAAGGATCAAGTCAATAACTCCATATCAGCTAACACACTGTAAAGTCTTGGGTCAGTGCCATATGCTAAATATTGGCCAGGTCCCCCCCTGTAGGGTTACAACAGGAATATTGTCATGTTTTTTTTCGTCATGAGTTGAGATGTTCAGTTCTGTGTAGAAGGGGGTTGGGGGGGGAGGGCTAAGTCTGCTGTGTCTCATTAGTTTTCAAAATTGCATCCATATGAATGACTGCACACGGCTTTTTGAAATTAAGAAGCCACAGAGAAGCCCTCACGCAGTCAAGTCATAATTTCAAAGTTATTCAAAAACCCCCCACACACTGTCGTCACGTTAAAAGTAATTTACCGTGATTAGCCAATCAGTGCCGATTAGAATCGGCTTATGGAGTGAAATGCAAGGTGACTCTCAGAGTGGTCTTTGATGGAGGAGATCAGAAGGTTATTCCTTGGCCCAATTCAAAGTGAATGTAGGATGAAGGGTGTTAAATATTTAGGAACAATCCCTCCACCATCCCCTGCCTCCCTCCTCCCTGTTAGATCTCTAGCTGCAGCTTCAATGTTATGTAACAAGTGTTTTCATGCTTTTGGGGTGTGTGAAAGCATGCAGTCTGACAGCCGGAGAGGGTGGAAGCTGACTGTTGTTCTGCTGCCTTTCATCATAACAGTTCACCATTCTTACCTGTAGAACGCCAGCAGAATTTAGAGTTTCTCAGTATGGGATAAAATAAAAGATTACTGCAGTTGTCTGACATTATACACAGATGGAGATGAATTCCTGTCATTATTCACCAGCTCACATTATTCTTTCGAGAACACGATTCATTTCTGCCCTCAGATACTGTCCATCTCTCTTAAAAATCCACCCTCACACTTATGGAAACGAGAAATTAGAGCCATCATGGAAAAACATTCAATGTTAGAAAAATTCTCGTTTTGGCAAAATTGGTTATGGGTTTCTCCTTAATTGTGCTTCTGTGGTTGTTGCAACATGAACGTAAACCTTCAACTTCTTCACAACCTCCAATAGGGATTTTCATTGTTCCGAGAACAAGACCTGAGGCCATTTTAATACCAGACTCACACCACAAGGTTAAAAAACTGAGAGAGGGTCTTCTTGGGCGCATCAAGAGTGCAGACTGCTCAGTTATGTCTAAGGGAGCATGAACATTTCCCAATTGTTTTGAGCATTTAGAAAAACGTCTGTGGTGAAATCATGGTGGTGTGTTGTCCATCTCTGGGTCCTAGGAGCCAGGAAGCAGTGGGAGTTTCTCCAGATGCTGGCTCAGGATGAGATTTCTGGAAATTTAATGACACAATGAAGCTCTTAAGCTGAATAACTTTTCAGGGATGTTCCACTTTATGCATAGAATAAATTCTTTTCATAAAGTTAATGAAACTTCTGATTTTGTGTCTACTTCCACAACAAGGCCAAACAAACACAGACCCATTTAATTACTTACAATATCATTGAAAAGTTAATTTACTCCATTAACCCTTTCAATACTCAAGTGAAACACACCATATAGATTAATTACACACGGACTGTTTTTTAAGTGTTTAAGATCAGAACACTACATCAGACTAACACACTATGATATCCCAATTCTCTTTAATTTATATATAAATATTTTGCTAAATGGAATACACCTTGACCATTTATGAATGCCTCATTTATAGTGTTTTTCATTTTATCAGTAATGTTCTTGTGAATGTTCCTCATCTAGTTTCTTTTGAAAAATTGATTTTGTTCTCATTTAGTTTACTTTCCTGGCTAAAATTATTCTATTTTTAGTGCTACAATGAACATGTACAATAATTTTTACAAATCACTGCTGTGTCGGTCACTTTCCGCTGTCAGTTTCACTCTGAAAGCAGCAGCGTACCGATGGAATATGGAGCACAAGAGTCACAGCTAGAGCCATAAGACCCGAACGGTTTGTAGAATCGAAACTGGAAATGTTGACAACAATGAGCTTCTTCCTCAAACTAATCAGCGTTTGTTTGCAGGTGATTAGCAGCTAAGTGAAAATATTACAAATGCAGCTGAGTTGATCATTCTTCTAATTAATTCAGCAGAATTCAGCACAATGCAAGAGATAACCTCTGAACTAAGCAGAGGTGGAAAAAACTAATTAAAATCACTCAGAAACAAGTGAAAGTTTTACTTCAAATTATACCAGCCACAGTTTATTTATTATGTATAATGCATAAACAGAGTGGGTGGCTAAAGATGATTTTAGTCTAATTGAGCTCCAGTACCTCACATTATGTTCCTGAAAACAATGTGTATTGTATTATGTTATGAAGTGGAAAAATTTTTGTTTTGTTGAGTTTGAAAGTAAGTTAAAATTACTACTTCATTCAAATCCTAAAAAATATGTACTATTATAGGAGGAATAGTTTATGTTGTATTGTATTTTAGCGGAAGCACTGCATTTTTGCTTTTAATGTATTTTCCATGTAACTATGAATATACAGTACATAAATAACAGATGAAAAATGTAGCACGTTTTACAGGAAAATGACCTGCATCCCTTGACAAGAAACACCATTTTCTGAGATTTGACATATATTTTAGTAAGAACACAATGTTACATGTTCATGCTCAGACTTATTACTAGAATTATTCAGCTATCCCAACTCATCATCAAGTATTTAATCAAGCTGCTATAATAAGAAAAAGTTTTAAAGAATGTCATAAGCCCCTGAACTTCCCTTCACCTCACTCTGCAGTAAGTTATTCTTCCAAGACGAAGATTGTTGAAGCCCTGACAGAATTTATATAATGTGGTTAAAATGCTAAGTCAGCATGAGAGGCAGTCGGCTACTCGAGCAACAGTGAAAATATTGTCATAAACACTTAATTCTGTCGTAGACCAAAACTAAAGTTGTGGTGTTGTCTTGCTGCGTACTGCATAGTGCCCTATATTATTAAGATTATTAAGTCAGTGATGCATCTGTGTGACTTATTATGTGACACTCTATTGAATATTGCTTGCGTAATGGAATATAAGGTGTATAAATTAGACAGTGTTGCGATGCCACTGTCTAATTTCTTAATTTGTCCATACTTATAGTCAGCCTGACTATTTTTAACTGAATGTTTAATCTCCCCCAAGTGGTAAATAAATCAAATAATCATTAGCTGAATTGAAGAGTCAGAACAACTACAAAGCATCCATCCTGCCTAGATGAGCGGAAACTCAGCATAGCAGACAGAGCATCTGCATAGTGTCACATGACATCAACTATGTTATTATTGGGTAATGCTGCACTTATGTGGTATTTCAGAATTTCTGTAAAAATACCCTAGGGTGTTTCGACAAAAACAAAAGACCAGCATCAGCCTGATTTAGATAGTTTGACAGGGTCTTAGTAAATTGATACTGAAATATTAATTACCTACAGTTGGGCAGTGTTGTTGATTAAAACACATTGAAGATGCATAAAAATTCTGATGGTCTAATTCTAAGAAACTTTGTTTATAAGGGTGAACAAAGTTTCTTATAAACAAAGAAACTTTGTTTATAATTTATATTTTAACATATGTCCCAGTCATTTAATTGTATTGGGAATTTGTAATGTACTACTTCTGAATGAATAAATAAATGTCACTGATAAGCAGAATAAACATAAGTAGAGCATTGTGGTCTTATTTCTTTCTCATCTGAGAGGAACCATAGGACTCCAGAAAAGATTTTGCTTTCAATCAAAAAAGTGTTGTCCTACTTTTTCTGAGGTTCAGTGAATGCAGTCAGATTACATTGGGGCATTAATTTGAGGTTCTCTCTCAAGGAAAGAAGTGCATTTATTGGAGTACATAAATTATGTTGCTATTGATGCAGAGGCATCAGCTAGGAAAACACATTATTATGCAAATGTAGCAGTTGAAGTTTTGACTTTGTGTGATTTCAGATTGAGAGACCTTTTTGGCCTTCAAGATGGAATCTTTTTGAAAACTAACTGCATTACTTTATAATTTTTATTCACTTATTCATTTCCATTGTTCTGAACTCTGAATTAACCCAGCATCATTCTGCTCTGGAAAGTTTACTATCCTAAATATGTTTCAAAAAATAATTACATCCTCCAAACCACTGCAAAGTATTAAAAGCTCTTCATAATATTATACTAGTTTATTTATTAAAAGCAAAAAGATATACTGCTGCTGATTGTTTGTTTTTAATAATTATATTTCTATGAAACCAAAAATCAACTTCTTGAAAATGACAAAATCTAAAGAAAACCTTTGGTTCTATGAAACTTGGCTGAAAAATCTAGTTTCTTACAGCAATCATCTGTCATTATCATTTCCAGTTTTCATCTACGCATAAAAACACAAAATTTTAGCCAAGAGTGATGGCAAAGCAACGACATGGGGATGAAAGCTTCATAGTAAGACCAAAGAGAAAGTTCCCATCTTAGTCATTTGTGCTTTCTGCTGTATTTTTCTGTCTCTCTTCCAAAAGCAGAAAGAAATAAGACAATTTAATTAAAAATGATTTTTCTTAATTTTAAGCACTTGATGAGCACAATTGCCCCTCCAGTGATCAAATGTTTGCTGTACTCTCTCCTGGTTTGGCCTCTCAGAGAGCAGAATACACAGACTGTTGTGAATGAGCTTTACAGCGAGTGTCTGTCTGACCGGCAGCTGGTTGCACACTTACAGCCTCCGTCTAGATTGCGCCGACCCTTGTTATGCCAAAAGACCTATTGCAGTTCGTAGCTGCCAGACTCGACTGCGGCAACATAATGATTTTGTCCCACATCAGGGTGATTTGACATGCTCTGCTTGACTGTCTGCAGCTTGCAGCTCTCTTCTTCAAATCTGGCACCCTGCTTCTGCCTTATTACTGTCAAACATATCTTAAAATGCTTCGTCTATATGCCTCACATTAGCAAGAGAGTGTATTCAAGTACACCAATAAAACAAAAACAAAATCTCCTTTTGAGATATACATGTATTATTGGCTGTTTTAATGCCGTCCTTATTCAGAATGTACAATCTGTTCTCATCTTGAATGGGTCTACATGTTATCCATTATTCATGTATTTTCCTTGTTACTTGCTTTTACTCACTTTCATGCTTTTTCTCTTGTGGAGTTACTGTTTCCCACCAGTTTCCAGTCTGTGTTCGCTCTGAGCAGTGCTTTGAAGTGACTTAACTGGTCAGACCCAGCTGTTTGTTGCCGTTTTTTAATCAGTTTTACAGACTTTAAATTCAGTTTAAGCTAAATGCTTTCTTAAATACACAAACCCACAGTGTAGTTCGAGAATTAAAACCCAAAAGCATTGCAAGCAGACGCTGAAACGTTCTTTTCCGTTGATGGATTGCACAATTCTAAGTCAGGTGTTAAAGATTTGGCTATTCTGTCCGGCTCTACTCCTGACCTGTATTGTAAGTTCCTAGGTGTTTGTGACATTGTTGTTGTCTTTTATGTTCTAATGTTCTCTAATACTCAAAGACCTTCACACTCGTATTTATAGTGAGATTAAATTATTCATACTGAATCTTTTTACTTCTCTAAAATGCATAACAAAACTTCCACTCATTATATGGCCGTATAATTGTTGATCTACTGTATACAGAGATGTAGGAGTGAATTTGGAAGTGTTCACCTCTACCTGAACCTGTGTCTTGTTTTCATTCTCTGCAATCTTATAGTGATGTAGAATTAGAAATAAGAAGACTCTGACAACAAGATAGAACGTATTAAAACATTCCAGGTCAGGTCAGGTATGTGTTCCTGAATAAAAGTCTTCCTTCCTTCTCCCTTTTTAATTTCCAGGTATACTTCACTTTGACAAACCCTTTTTCCCCCCGCAGCATCTTGTCGTGGCTCACTTTCCTCTGAAATGCACTATAAACAGAGGTTCTTACCATTTCAAAGCTCAGAGCTGCTGTGTTTCTTGTTTGGTACCGTCTATCTGCACACACTCACTTCACGTACAAGTTGAACCAAACTGTGTGACACCCTGGGTTGTTTGAGAGGACCGAAGTACCACAGTGAACAGTACTCTGGACAAAACTGTTTGAATTTTATAGAGTGCCTCGAGTCTCTGTGTCTATTACAAGCAGCCATGGACACACACATTCACACTGAAGGACAATTTATAGTGACCAGTTAATCTAACAGTGTTGTCTTGGGACTGTGGGAGGAAACCAGAGTACCCAGAAAAAAAAATAAAAATAAAAAATGCAGAGAGAGCATGCAAGTTCCAAGCAGAAAGACCTCAGGTCCGGATTCAAACCCAGAACCTTCTTGCTGCAAGGTAACAGTGCAACTAATTGCTCCACTGTGACTCATCCAATTTAAAACAATAAATGGTTAACCAAAGAGCTTAAAAGCGTTAGTCAAAATAAGATAAAGTAAAACAGACATAAAACAATGTTAGACAACTCATACAAAAGAACAAATAACTCATGCTGTGTTGAACCCCAGGAAAAAAAGATGAGTCTTCAAAAAGGATTAAAAGTAAGATGATGAAACAACGTGCCAAACTTGGAGAGGCAACCCATTCAGTAACATTGGTGTTGCTATTGCAATATCCTTCTCGTCTCTGGTGACTGTACGCGTCAGTCACCAAGGAGTTGGCACCTCTTTGTGAGAAGTAGGTGCCCCCTGCTTGCTGCTGAGGACAGGGAGATGAGATTACGTGCTTTGTGTGGGACTGCAACACATTTTATTCTGCACCAAAATCCCATAGCAATTCCTGTATTTTGATTGGATGGGAGGTGAGCGGAAGTAGAAGTCTGACCCTTGGCACCACTCCTGCAGGAGCCACTATTGGTAGCAACAACAAACTCCAATGTATTCTGTTTGGATTTTATAATAGACTAACACAAAGTAGCACTTCACTGTAAAATGAAAGGAGTCCACTTGTGTGTAATTTAATTGGAGCATAAATACAACTGTTCTGTGAGTTTTTCAGAGGCTTGTTGGAGACCATTAGGAGACCAACATCGCCACAAGAAACAAGGAACGCACAAGTCTGATCATTATGGAGAAGATTAAAGCAGTGATAAACTGGCAAGTCTGAACATGAGAGCATCAATCAGAGCAGCCATGAAGTTCGTGGTAGCTTTGGAGGAGACATGAAGATCCACAGCTCAACTCTTTGTTATGCACTCAAAAAGTCAATCAGACCTTTAGTATAGAAGAGTAGCAAGAAGAAAGACACATAACTGGGAAAAAAGCCATTAGAAGTTTTGTTTAATGTGCTGTGAAGAAAACAGTCAGAGGAAAGAAGGGCCTACAATCGAATTAAAAGATTATGGAACTTTACCTTGAATTGACCTACATGCAAAATGCAAGATAAATCAACAAATCTTAACACTGATATGCACCATCTCCACTTCAGTACATAGTGAAGCAGCTGAGGGAATGTGTTTTCAGCATGTACAAGGAAGACAGATTGAGCTAAATACATGGCAACCATGGTAGAAAACCTGTTGAGTGTAGCAAAACATTTGAGATTTGGTGGAAATTCACCTCAAAAATTACTGTTTGTCGATGCCCAGCACCCAGTTTGTCTGAACTTGAGTTATTTTGCAAAGAACGCTGTACAAAGGTGAAGATATAACCCATAAAGGCACTGAGCTCCATTAAGTTAATCTGCTTTGAGTTCATCTATAAAATCTCAATAAAACATACTGAACTATTGCAGTTGTAGACAAACATTAGTTGAAAAAGGTGTGAATACTTTTTCAAGGCACTGCATAAATGACTAATTCTAACATCTAATCAGCTTGAGTATAAATTTTGAGGGAACTTCAGTAAAATATGCATGGGAGTAGTTGCACACGATTATGTGTGTGATTGTGCATCTGTGTCTTAACTTATTTAGACAGCCATTTGGCATTTAGCAGGGAGCTTGGGAGATTTTGAAGCATGTGTGAATCCCTCTGTGTGTGTGTGCGTGTATATGCATGTAGGTTTGAGCTCATATGTGAACAGAGGTGCATTAAAAGCACGTCTGACCTCTGAGGAGAGACAGAGCGCCTGAGATAAAATGAGACTTAGATCAGCAGGTTCTGTTTCTGGCACTATTTGCTCCATTAAGATCATTTGAATAGTAATTGTGTATCCGATTGTCAGTGTGCAGCTCTTTTGGCATGAAAGCTTTTATGAGCATGAATCCTTGTTAAACTAACTTTGGCGGTAAGAGAATTCGACGGCTTACCAACTTTAATCCTTTTTCATATTTATGAGATGTTGTTTATATGCTTTTTCTGTGTCTACATACATGTTTCAGAAAGATAAATGTGTTTAGCCCTGAAATAAATAGCAAATACAATTGAATTTCAGGGATATGTAGGATGAGAGAAAAAAAATGGTGGCAACCACTGAGTGAGATTAGAACAAGCCAATTCAGAGGGGAATGAAAGATGGATTAGCGGAGAAGATATTGAAAGAGAAAGCAGATGTCTTGCTCGGGTGGCCATTATGTCCAGATTCAACAGAATCATGGGGACATGTCATAGAAAACGGAGTCTTTTCACCTCCCACAACTTGATCACCATGGTGATGCATTGTTCATTTGTGCCTCATTGCCTGCTCTTAGGTCAGCAACATCTTGCTGAGACGAAGGGTGCAGCACCTTTCTGACGGGATGGTGATGGATGTTGACGGAGGAGGCAAGGAGCAAGATTGGGTGTTCTGATTAGGAGAAAGGTAGATGAAAAGAAGAGGTTGAGCTCAGTTGGATCTTTTGTAGCCATGCGAGGAAAAAATATGTATAAATCGTCGGGCACAGCATAGCAGAAAAATGCAGGCCTGCAAGACATTTTGAAGCTGGATAATAACTGAACTCTACAAAGTCAAGATATATCTTTCTGCCCCTATTATTGACATAAATCTAAGCTAATCTTTAATGCATGAAACATTAAAAAGACTTCATAAAAATAAAATTAAAGGACCAAAGAAGATCAGCTCATCACTCACCACAGTGTCCCACATTCACACTTGATCTTTTAAATCTTTAATAAGGGCCTCCAGGCATGTTTTCAGACACCGAACACTTATATTCACCACAGGAGGTCAAACAACTAACTTCTATACCCGTACCATATTCTGCAAAAGTAGTCAGAACTTTTCAAAAGCACAAAGATGAAATAAATGTATGGCATATTTTCACGAGTGATTCTTATATATATATATATTTTGCTCAAAAAACATCTGCAAAAAATTTATTTGTCTCCTTGCAGATTTTTTTTGGTTTTGCTTTTTACCACACTGAAAGATTTCATCAAGCAAATTGTAATAACAGTTGCACTGTTCCATATTTTCTCCATATGTGCACATTCGCTCTTACGACTTCTTTAATAAGGCCTTGGGATCCTTCCAGGCTTATAAATGTCAATAACGTCTCAACTTCTCTTAAATTTCTTTAGACTGGGGCATGATGTGTTTCTTTTTGAAGATCTTTCAATCTGTCCTAATTGTTTTCATAATGCCTCTATTTAAAAAAAATAGAAAGAAATCAGAGGGGCACAAAGTTTTGCCAGCACTGTCTCAGCCAATGTTTTTTCATGATGCATCTGCAAGGTTTTATTACCTTGGTTTGTGTCACCATTTCCTCTGTGAAATATTAAGTTCTGCTGAACAGTTTTAGTATTGCATGGATCAGCATTTCTTTCTTTCTTTTTTTTTTTTTTTTTTTTTTTTTTTGCAATTTCACCAAATCAGCTATAAGGTAATTACAAAAAAAATCTACTTTATAAGCCCTTCTTTGTTTTCGCAAAGTGTGAGCAAAATGTTTCCTTTGTCGCTAGATATACCACAAAGTAAATTGGGATTGATTTACCTGCACCACCTGGTCAGTTTCAAAATCAAAGCTCAGGGGAAATAATCTGGTACACAAAAACAGAGCCCCAAAAAAAGCACACACATACATGCACGCACGCACACAAGCAGTAAAACTGTTATAGGTTATTGACAAAGATTTTCTCAAAAATTGATTGTGCTTATTTTAGTCTCTCATCAGGATCACTCACCTCGAGATCCTTGACTTTCCAGATACTAAACATACAGAGTGTATCAGCTTTTTCTCTTTGAGGATAAAACCAGCATGAGTAGTACTTTCTCACCAGCAAGGTGATCCAGAAACACGCCATACTTTATCATCTTTTGTCACGTTTCAACCCAAAACATGCATGTATTTTAGTTAATGCAGATGAGGTGGAAAAGGGGAAAGTTTGAAAAAACTTGGCTGGAGTTCAAGGTTTGTGGAATATGAAGGTGTTGTACTGAGATATGAAGGTGGAGGGGTTTAGGCTTGGCCTTTCCCCAAAAATATTACTTTATAATCCCTCCTATTGGAATTTTACATTATAAACCAACAAAAAGTATGTAAAAGCATCCATTATTTCAAAAGGTTTTCAAAAACAAATATGAAAATGTTATGATGTACATCCATGTAACCATCTTTACTCTGGTACGTTTAAATAAAAACTACACCATATCCAATTTCCTTCAGAATTCACCTAAACAGAAAATAGACCTGTATCTAATTTATACTCTCTGAAGGGATTCATAAATAATAGTGTTTTAGGAAAAATTGTTGGAACAAACAGCATCACAAAGACTAATTTATACATCATAGATGTCAAGAATAAAGTTCTGGAAAATACATGTAAAATGCCAAAAATGGTGGAAAATTAATTGTACAAAAGATCTGCAGCAAAAGCTGGATTTACATAGTAATTCTGGGATCCTAAAGATAAATAGACACTTTTTTCTTTTTAAACTTTTCAATTTGTAAAAAATGTTGGCAAAATTGCATCTGTTTCCTTCCACTTGTTTGTGTTGCTAAGTGAAATAAAATGCCAACCAAAATACATTAAAGTTCTTGGTTTTAATTTGCAAGTACTATATTATCAGCAGCTGGATATGCAATGTTTATTTAAGTTTAACTTATTATGTAAATTGGCCAGAAGAAAATTTAAAGAAGAAAATGAAAGAAGTCGGATTTTTAAGCAGACTGTGCTTCGGCGTGCTTCCAACTAGCATGCATTCCGATGCAACTTCGTACTCCTACGGCTTTCCCTCTCTCCAGAACAGCTACTGACAGCTCCTGCTGCGGTTTAGGAAAGCCTCTCCTGCCACTGCTGCAGACACCAGCTGAACCTGTTGGACTGCGAAGTGGAAAAACAGATCATCCAAACAGAGGAGAGAAGATGAGACATCAGCCACAGTCTCCTCCTCCAGAGCTCAACAGTCAAGATGTCGAGCAAGCTTGTGTTGAGCAGCCCAGAGCGCTGAAACACTGAGAGCATGCTCTTCACAACAATAAGCTACACAACACTCAGCTACATATAAAGGCTACATGTATACTTGGTTCATATGTAAAACATTCCAGTTTGTGGAACGCTCTTGCAATCAAGATAAAAAAAACTACCCAGCGGAGTTGGTCTGATTAGCGTGTAATGTCGACACATCTCGTGTAAAAACGTGTATGTGAATGTTACAGTGCAGTGGAGTGGAGTCGTAGTGTTATCACTCAATTTCACATTTTTTAAAATTGGGCCTTAATTGATAATATCGCATTTATTCTGCTGCTATTGCACCGTCTGACTCGGTTGCTTTTTGACCGAGTCAGACATCACAGCAGCAGCAGCATTCTGAATTGTCACGTTATCCCACATTAACCCATTCGTTATCATTTAATGTGTGAGAATCTGTATGGCAGGAATACGTTGCCAGTGTTACTATCAAAGAAGAATTATTTATGGTCGGGTGAAGATGTCTTGCTGAGAAAGGTTTGCAGGCAACATCACCCTGTCAACACTCATACAGTGTAAGGGAGGAACATGCAGTTGCTTATGGACACTCTTCACTGGTATATCTGCCTATGAAATTTAATGTACTTTAATTGTAAGAATCAGTCATTATCTCTCATTTAGAAGGCTAAATTAGAGATAATTTAGCCTTCCAAATTAGGCTATGTTCTATATATATATATAGTCAAGTATTTAAACATTACAAACTACTATGTAGGAATTTTAGGATCAAAGCTATGAATGACCAGGAAAATTAAAATTAACTCCAAACAATGTTGTTCAGTACAAACAAATGTCATCATTTTCATGTTTTTATTGACTATTGTAGCAGATTCCAACCAGTTTTATTTTATTTTGTTTCATAAAGAAACGTTTTATTCCTTAACAGTGGCTTTCTCTTAGAATAGCAGAGATTTGGTTTTATTTTGCGAAGGTGACATTCAGCTTGGCTGCGTAATCACACACCAATCATTTGAGAATCTTCTAAATCCACCTGAGGTTTCTTGCATTTTAAACACACATTTGGTTTTGTCACTCTGACAATCTTACGAGTCATTCTAGCAGTTTTCTCTCAGCTCGGCAGACCTGAGCTTTAGCCGCTATAAAGCAGAACAAATATAATCTTCTTTCGCACTTTTGGTTTACATTAGCATTCAGAGAAGTAGCCCGGTGTTTTGACCGTCCACGGTTACTGATTACTGAGACAAGAGTTGGAATATTTATCATGCTTTGAAATTTGCATTCCCTGACCTTTTCTAATGATCCAGGATTAGACCCAACAAGTTAATTAAGGACAGAGGTTTCACATCACTTGGGATACTCACATGTTTTCATAGCATCACTTTCTTATTTAAGAAAAAGAAAAATACAACTTGAAGATTTCTATAAATGCGGAATATAAAAATGTATCTTGAACTAACTGCTGTTGAATATCAACTCATCCTCTCTCTGTACTATTATAACCCTAATCCTAACACTTATTCTCAGTCCAAGTAAAGACATGTAAAAATATTGTAAACAAATTCAAATTTATTTATTTAGTTGGTCAAAATATGTCAAACTACTAAGTACCTGCTTTTAATAAGTTTGTTGGTGCCACTTTTGTTGGCACCTGTAACAATTCCTATAAATTAGATTTAAATAAACCTTTTTTAATGTAGACTTCCCTTCTTGAAACTTTATCAAGATTGTCATACTACCTGTCTGTTTCATTGATAAATACAGCGTGTTCCAAAAGCTGCTTTTCAGAACTGAAAAAGCAAGAGAATATCCCAAAGAAGTAAGGATGACATATTTCAAACTGTGCAAATCAAATAATCAGTAAGAAACGACTAATTGCACAAAATTAGCTGCAATATCTGCAGTCAGAACAATGACTTTTTTATAGGTCTATTCTATTTAGTACCTAATCTATTTATAGGTTTAAAATAGAGGACATTAAAGGTTGATACAATGACAAAAGATCTTTAATATGTTTTGATTCCAAAGACTCTACCTAATAGAGTGCATGACAGTATCAACACTTTAAAGAAATTTTAAGTAAAACTGAAATACAAAGTACTCACAGTGAGACTTTTAATAATTGAAGCATCCAAAACATATACTCACACAGATATTTTTTTTATCAACAAGGTGAGCAAAAGAGATGAGTGCACAAGACACAACCAAGGTCGAGATGATCTAGGGCAGTTGTTCATATTTTTTTAAAGTAAATAACACTTCAGTGGATCGTTTTCCATGTGCCTCTGAGAGATGGTAGCAAAACAGGGCTTCGATTTTTCGCCTTCAGTTAATATCCTTGCGCATAAAGCTATGACATTAAGACAATAAAAGTAACTCCTGTGGTATTTGTAAGATAATTGGAGAACCACAGATTTAGGGAAATGCTGTCCTTTGGTGAAATGGGGCTTGTACGTGTAAAATATAGAGAGATGGTGTGCTGTTAAGTGTGGCATCTGTGATTTTGATTTTTTTGTTCTTTTTTTGTGTGATTCTTTTCTGAATAAAGAGACATTTACACATTTTAACAAGCAATATCATAAAAAATAGGGTGTTGTAATTTGGTCAGTAAAACAGTAGAAGGTAATTTTTACAAACCCACATTTGTGTGAGTCTTTTAGGATTAGAGGACATCATAACACAGTGTAAGGCAGGCAATGACTCACAAAATAACAAGATCAAAGGCAATAACCTGCTATATGACTTGCATTATTGCTGTGTCATTTCATGAGACCAAGAGGGCAATTAAAGAAAAAATAACAGCTCACTTTACATGCTTATGAAACACATTATACCAGCATAAAGTAAGACCTTACTGCCATTTGCAGGCCTTAGTGTCATTTACTTTATTATTTCTAATGCTGATCTTTTGTTGTTGTTTGTACTCCAAAAACAACAACAAAAAAACTTATTTCTGGAGAACAGAAATTAGTAAGGCGTGACGAACAGTGCACTAAATGTTTCAGTTTCAAGTGAGCATTTCAAGTCAAATTATTCAGTGTGTTTTTTCTTCAACCAGAACAAGTGTATTTTCATTCCGCTTCCTTAAAATGGAATATATATATTTCCATATTGGTTAAGAAAAAAGAAAAGGTTTTAATGCAGGCTTCCTTCTGAACTCCTAAGAGGCTTCAGAGTCTCACACACCATCACTAAGCCACTGATTGATGAGCTTTCAGTGGTGTGAAGGTGTATTGAGCAGAAGACAGAGTGAGCAGAGGGCAAGTCGTACCGTGACTTATCTGTTCCTGCCTGAGCAGACTGTGATATACATGCGATGATGAAATCTTGCGTAGCGGGATTCAAAGACACCTCTACCCGACTGTTACCAACTCTAATTAGCTTTTCCACCAGGACTTTATTTCACATGGTCGTTTTTGTTAGATTGACAGTCTCGGGTAGAAGGTAGAGAGGTCTAATATTACCTGGATGTAATTAGTGTGGTCTCTGTTTCAGAACCTCGAGGGTCTTTGAGGACAGTACTAACTCTGAGTTTTTACTGGTGACCCTCGTGATTAAAGACATCTGTCAGTGAAAGGTGTTGGCTTCTTTACCTACACTTCTTGTTAGTGAAAATCTCCCTCCTGTCCAGGTATTGTATGGAGGATCACACATGGCTATATACTCACCTAAGGTTGCGCACAAGCCGACAATATTTGTTGCGATCAGTTAAGAAGAGTTGATAGATTTTTAAACAGGGCTGGACTCAGTGGTTGACAAAGATCATTCCAGAAGTTTATTGTTAGCATCTTTTACCCATTGGAAAAACGTTTTATGGTTATTTGACCTGATTGTGCTGTTGAAACATCCAATCATAACACATTTTAAACCATCTGATCCAAACCGTTACCCTCAGATAAATGTGAACTGTTTAAGTTATTGAAAACACAGGAACCACCATATTGAAAATATGTTGGAACACCAATGTCAGTAAACATGAGGCAAGTTTTACATTTTCATGGACTAAAAATAAGCCAATGCTCCAAACTGGAGCATTTCAAGCTCTACTAGAATCTATAATTGCCTACACAAGCAAGTCAAATACCTTCTTGATACATGACCACAACAGCAAAACCATATTTAAAGGAGTCAGTTTAAGGCTTTCAAACCAGTGTACCAAATGTCAAGAACAAAGATGGCAGCATTATGCTGTGGGTCTCTTTTGCAGCAAGTGATAATGGTGATTAAGACAAAGCATAGGGAATAAACAAAGACACAGACTGCCTTCATGTATTTTTTAACATCAACTCAACTCAACTCAACAGAAGTAGGGTTGGCCAAAACACATTGAAACTGGTTTTAAAATAAATAAAGAAGGCTAAAAATAAACTTCAGGATAGCTTTTCCTGAATTTAGAGGAAATGTTGTTGTCTAATATTAAATCAGACTGAAAATTTTGGGCTAGTTAGGATTACTGAATTATTTATCTTTACCAAATACTTCGAAAACCTACAAGACATTTTGTAGACATTGAAATAAATGTTCAGCAAACACAAAAGTTTCAATACATTTCCTCAGAGTTTGGTTAAGCGACCTCTTTTTGAGTAAAATGATTTGGTAAACTTTCCAGAAGCTTCACACAACAGTCTTCTGTAAATTTAGCCCATTCCTCCTGACAAAACTGCCAAAGCTGCATAGGCTGCCTCTTTGTCTCTAATCATAAATTATTTATGTGACTCCAATCATGGTTTTGTGATGGTTACTTCAAAACATAGATTTAGTTTTCCTGAAGTCACTGAAACTCATTTGGCTGTATGCTCAGGGTCAGGATTCATTTCGAACGCCAACCTGCTGATACGTTAGCTTATTTGTGAAGCGGACCAGTCATTTCTGCATCGAAACACTCCTGCTACATAAGTCCACCAACACCGCACCTTTACAGAAGGGGTAATGATCACAAGCTTGCAAAACTTTAGCCTTTTTTTTGGTCACACATTACAATAACAAGTAAAGTCAAACTACACATTTTTAGTTTAGATTTTAACATCTTCAAAAGGTTTTTGGAAATTGGGAGAGATCGCTTACTAATTTCTGAGTAGAAGCTTTCAATAGCCAGGTTGCACAAAAGGAGGAGAGATTTTTCTCTCTAAAAACGTCTTCTCAGACAGATGGGGGTAAGTGTGGGAAATGTGTCTTGATGTCATCTCACGCCTTGGTTAAACTGCCGAAATGAAGATGAGCGTTGATTTTAGGGTACCATTTAAGAGCTGTCAAATTTCCCTCAAACAACCTGAGCAGCATTTGCTGAACATTTTGAAGAAAAGCTGGTACTTGATGGTGAAATATGTGATTGACTGTGCTGCTATCAGCAGGCACGCTGCACTAAAGTGAGGGGAAGAAATTACAGCCTGAGAAGGAATGAGAGCAGAAGATGACAGAAAATTATTTAAAAGCAGATTCAAAATATTGCCTCTCACATAATGGTGACGCTCCAACTTGCATTGCTGCACTGCTTCTCCAGAGTTGGGTTTAATGTTTTAGCAGACCTAACCAAAACCTGTAAATTAGTAATAAGACATTGAAGAAGATGATTTTCCTGGATAATAAATGATTCTATGGGAATTATGTTGAAATTGGCATGCTCTCATGATGCTCCTGAGTTGAATGTCTGACTCATAAATTTGCAAAGACAGGTAGCACAGACAGAAGGTCCTGTTCTGGAAGTCCTAACAGCCTATAAATCTCTGTTTTATTGATGTGCTCCATCATCTTGTGAATTTTCTCAACTTATTGCCTCTTAAATTTGACACTTAGTTTTGATTGGAGAGTCAATTCATGTCCCAAAGTCATGTTTTAACGACTTTTGTTTTAATCTGCAATTCATAATTTCTAGGATTTTTACTCATACATTTAAAAGAGCAAGATGAAAATGAAAACCTCAACAGTTTCTTTTCCCTGTGACTTGGGTACACAAAGACATCGTTGCAATAAGCCACACATAAAATAATTAAATGCTTAGAATCTCTGATTTTTCAGCCCAATTAAAGTTTAATTTGGGGCTTGAAAATCAATTTACTCACATGCATAAGCCACAACATCAAATCAAAGCAATATGCGTTTGCTTTTCAGCGTGTTTCACTCATCCTCCAAATCAAATAAGTGGATCAGATGCAGAAAAGAGTGGAGCTAAATGAATATCTGCTTGCAGGCTTGCTGAAGCACTGATTCGGTAAACAAGTAAACATAGTTTTAGTAGTAGAGAGGATGTTAGATAATCAAGCAAGAGAGAGTTTTGGAGTGGAGTGTAGATAACTTCACTGCAACCAAATGAAAAATTTATTTAAATAACAGAAAAGATGAACTAAACTGAGCTTTAGCATTCAAGACAAAGGCAAAATAACTCCTGTGGCAAATTCTGATGCGGTTCTCATTTTTCTGTAATGCCAGGATGCGTTCATTCGTATCGCCGTTTATCCTTACAGGGTTGAGGAGGGCCTGGTGATTATCTCCACCGGTCACAGAGTGAGAGGCGGGTATTATTAAACTGAGAGGGGAAGCAGGAGTACCTGGAGAAAACCCATGCACTGCAGGAAACAAAGCCAGGTTGATCTCTATGCTTCATCTGTTCTGAAGATGAAATGATGAAAATCCATCCATCCACCTTGACACGTCTATTAATGTCTGAAGATGTTTTAAATATTTATGATCAAATGACTTCTACCATCTTTTTCCAGAACAGATGTTTTGAACATTTTCAAATATTAACAATCAATCAGGGCTAAATAAGGTCACTGACTGGCCAACCTCAAACTGTCCAAAAGAAATTCAGCTTAGCAACAAGCTGCAGGTGCATGTAAGGTATTATTGTGCGCAAGTGTGTCTTTGTTAAAATTGGACATTGGAGACATCTGTCCCTGCAGAACCCACCAAGGAGGATGTTTTTTTTTTGTTTTTTGTTTTTTTTTTCCTTTTTGTTTCCCCCGTTGTATGTTTGTCATCGGCACAAGATGCAATTAGAAAACCCACAAGCATAGCCAGGTTCAGACTGAGTTCACTGATGAAGTTAATCTTAACAAAGGTGCCAAAAAGTAGGACAAAGCTGTCAGTTTGAGAGAAGATGATATCAGAAGCAGCAGGTAGGCTGTCAGATCTGGTGCTTCAGCCCTCTGGCGTTGTAGTGATAGATTTACACTCGCCTCACTTTCTGACCTTTTTCATTCTTACCACAGAAGCTGCGGACGCCCACATTTTTCTGTCCTTTCATTTCAGCCTCCCTCTCTCCTCTCATCCTGCTGACTCTCTCTTGCAGAACCCATAAGCAGTACAAAGATTCCCAAGTGGGTCTTTTGCACATCTTTTTGTTCATTAGAGAAGAGTCTGATCTGATTTGACCGCTGAGCTCCGCTGGATGAAGAAGAAAAGAGAAGGAAGCATAGAAGAGTTAATTCATCCTTACCTTTTGTCTTTTGTTCTACATAGTTCTTTATAAGAGGAAACATAGTCTATTTTGTCTTCCTGGAATACCAGTCTGGGCTGGAAAACCGAGAAACACTTGACTCTGTGGTTCTTTGTAATCACTCAGGCTTTTCTAGGAAGTATCAAAAGCAAAAAGATTTTCTGTCTTGGTTTAAATCTTTTAAATGTTGTATATCTTTTTTTAATTCCCTCTGGTCTGTTACATGATCCAAAATTGCAATCGTTTGCCACTCATCCTTGCACTCTTGCTGTCTTTTTCTCCTTCCTTACCTTTGACGCTCCTCTCTCACTTTAAGCATGGCTTAGTTGGAACTCTCCTCCCAGCACCAGTGACCCAATTACTCTAAGTTGTCCCTCCATGGTAGGATGTAGCAGTGTCCCTCCCTGGAGACCGATCCTGCAGCACACAGACGATCCATCACTCTTCTCCACCGCCTCCCTCGCGCTGCGTTTATTAGTCTTGCACATAGTCTCTCCCAACACATCCGCAGACCTCTTTAAATGGGCTCTAAAGCAGACATCTGCATCAATAAAACACAGATGCATGCATAAGTAAACATATTCCAGGGTTTTAATGTGTATGCATTTAAATAGTGTCATACAGGTGCTGTCAGATGATTACTGGTGGGCATTTGACACTTGTTCGCAAATATTTCTTTTTGCTCTGACACCCCGTCACACCTCCACTTCTCGTTTGTATAATCCTGTTTGGGCTTCTCACAATCCTGTCATTGGGATTTAATGAAGGGGGAGGCGTCGCAAAGTTGGTGCGACACCATTAATTTGCAAAAGTCACCTTCCTCCGCTGCTGGTGATGGGGAAAAAATACCTGTTGTAAATAGATGCTGGCAGGTGAGATAGCCCATAAAGTATCTTCATTAATCTGTTTACAAGAAAGTTGGTGACAGAAATCGGTCACAACTGAAGTACTGTAGGATTCATTTCAGAGTTCTTATATGAAGAACATTATCATTAGTCGTGCTGTAATGTTTTTAATCAGTATTTTGAATCTTTAAAAAATGCCAAATCATGTGCAGGTCTTCTGTGCATACATTAAAAAAAAGGACAAACCAAATGATCCATAATCAGAGCTGGAATTGCCTGATGTGTTAACCAATGATGCAGGTTTTCTGCAGAGCTAAGATGCCTTAAACATAAACCGCTCACCTCATAAATCCCTTTAAATTTTTTTAGATGAGTTTGCCTTCTGCATTATCAGCATAAGTTCTACTGTCCCCTATATGCTGTGCTTGTTAGGATCTTGGGTTACTTGAGTTTCTTTTGGGTTTTGTCATTATTTGTGTTCCTTAGTTTCTTTTCTATATCAGTTCTGCCTTGTTTCTATTTTTACTTTAGCTTAATGATTCTAGTTGTAATTTATTTTGTGCGTCTAGTCCTTAGTTATTCCTTGTTACTCTAGTTTTATTATGTTTTTTAGGTCTAGTTATACATTAATTAGTGTGTCCCTTGTACTCTCCCTCGTCCTTGTGCCGTTCTCTCTCTCTCTCCCTCTCTCCCTCTCTCCTGCAGCCCATTAGCTCATCAGTCCGGGTCTGACTTATACTGTGTTTCAGTTATGGTTGGAACTGGGAAATTCCGACTTTCCAGATGGATGAATGTAGCTTTAATGCGTTCTGCAATGGGATTTGTGATAGATTGGCTTCTGCACTATAAAACATCCATGAAGGAATGCTGTTGAACATCAAGATCATGCATTTTCAATTAAAGAGCAAGATTTCTTGTGCACTAACACAGATATTGGAAAGCTCATCCTTAATGCACAGTTTATCTTTCAATCTCACAGTCAGACCTGTCACCGCCCATGAGGTTGCAGTCGGGTTTCTAGCCACTTGCATGTGGATCTATGTAAATCAGCACTTCATACTTCTTTTAGTTTCTTGTAGCTGTCTGACCTGTTGCTCGTAAATGCACAGTATGTGCACCAGATGGACAACTTGTCTGTATTTGGTTTGGTGCTTACCAAGTAGAGTGCTGTGGACTAATGTAGCTTTGTAGTCAAGTTAGCCTGCTGTGAAAAGGTGGATAAACCATGTGGGGTTCTGAGACAAATCCTGTGCTCCAGGATATACTCAATAAGTAAGGAGAGAAAAAGAAAACACAGCTAAAATTGACAAATATGTTTGTTGAACAACCAAATGAATTTTGGGAGGGCACATGATAATATTTACAGTTTATGATTATGTAAACAAATTTTAATCATTTGCATGCTGTTATGTTGCCAACAGTGTAGTGATATTAATGGTTTTATGCTAATTACTATAATTACATGTACAAGCCAAATAGAATCCCTCTGTTGACAGATTGGCACTGAACACCAGATAAAAATTCTTGTTGATCTCATGCCAAACACAATTTTTTTTATTAAAATTAATGTGTGAGATGTGTTTGTTTTGTGGTGCGGTTTTGTTTTAGTTTTTCAAAATCTGAAGCAGAGACTATGTATAGGAGTCAGTGTGTTACTGAATCAATGTTCTATTAAAATATTAATCACATATGAATCATCCATACAGCTGCTCCTATTGGTTTTGTAATGTTTTTCTTTCTTTTTCTGCTGTTCTATTTAAGGGCTTATTGAGACAGACTTTTTAAAGCTTAAAATGTCAATATATTCTTAGAAACTTTAACATTTATTTACTTAATTTAAATGCTGTTTTTGTTTTTCATTTAATTAAAATGTTTGTTTCCCAAATAGACAATGTAGAAGGAGGATTTACTTAAAAAAAAATGCTATGTTATTTTATTTTATTTATTTATTTTCCATTTTATTAAAAAGAAAAAGCATGAAAAAAACATTTCATTACCTTCTCAAAAATCTGTGGAAAAATCTGTTTTAAATCCATTTTAATAGCTCCCCAGAGTTTCATAAAACTTTTATTGAGATTACTGGCATTGTATGGAAAAATACAAATGAATTTGAGAAAATCCACTTGATTACAATAAAAAAAAAGTCTCTATTTTCCGGGATACTTTAATTAAATTTACAGACTTTTCAAATACATTAAGTAGCTTTGTTCCGCTTCAAAAGTGCATAATTCCATGAATAAAACATTTACCGTTTTAAATGTGATCGGCCAGAAAAATCAACAAATCATAAATGAATAGAACAGATTTCCTGCCTTGATTAATCAAACTTTAGCAGTACTGATGCCTGTCCATTCCAGACCATATTTCTGACTAAGCAATCTTTGCTAAGCCGCTCAGGCAGGCCTCAGTACATATTTAGCAACAGTTTTAGCAACATGACGTGCAGAAGAAACAGCCCTATTTACCCACGTCCCAGTGTGTGGCCGTTTGTGGATGTTTGCCTTTCTCAGCATCCAAAAACTCTGTCAGATCAGCAAAGGAAGTAAAGCAAATGGGCTATGTTGTGGAAACATGATTATCTCCCAGCTAGAAACTAGACCAGTCAATAAACATTGATGGATCAATGGAGACCACCGGGGACGGAGTTCCATCCCTAATTCTGGGTATTAGTTTAATGATCAGAGCTGCTGACACAGGTTTCGATTGAGTTTAGCCACTACATCCCGCTGCACCTCCCATGTTTGCAGAACAGGTTCCTACCTCCCTTCCTCTCTCTCCTTTTCCCTGAATGTGTGGGTGTCTATTATTTTCCTGTCTATAATTCTTTATATGTCACTTTTCTCCCTTCTGGGTGTGGAGTTTCTTGTGTTTCTTGTGGCTTTCAGGCACCACGGTGATTGACAGATGCTGAAAAGGAAGGCAGAAAGGTTATCAGCCCATCTGACAATCAAAGCCTGCTTGAAGCAGCAGCAGCAGCAGCACAAGCCTTGCACAGAAAATGGCCCTGTAATAAGGAGAAAAACACAAAGTGTCGTTTCATGAAGGTTGTTTCTTTTATCCCTTTTACAAACTCATGATATCATGAGTTGAAGCTTTTAATAACACAGGAGCAAACCAAATATGCATAGCCGGTTGGAGAGTAGAGGCAGGGTTAGCTAAACATAGCTTTAAAGCTCTAGTGACATTGTCAAGACAGAAAAACTCTGTTCTCCATGTTAGCTCAGTGTGGTATTTTTCCAAGCAGGTTTATTGGCTGAACCTTGGAAATATTTCCATCTGAGCATGACGGAGAGTATTTAAGGAGTTTCGACAAAACAATCATATATTCCTTCCAAAAATAAATCTTTCATATTGGATTTTCTGCTGCTCAACCTTTTTTCCCCTCGTCTTGCCTGCCTCACTCTCCCGGACCGTCCATGACTAAGCAGGGATTTGGCTGCATTCACTGGTTGTGAGGTTTCTCTGGATAAACATATTGGAATGAAGATTCCCAGATGGTGTTTGACTAGGAAGTTGGAGAGTTTTCTTG
Organism: Alfaro cultratus; assembly: GCA_903066825.1. NCBI lineage: Eukaryota > Metazoa > Chordata > Actinopteri > Cyprinodontiformes > Poeciliidae > Alfaro > Alfaro cultratus. Next base: position 5,337 of record CAEFZX010020113.1, on the reverse strand, counting down.
GTCCACAGAAAATGGAAGTCATCGCATTGCTTGTGACTTTTTAAAAGCTTTGAACAAAATGGAAATTGTAGGAAAACGATCTGGTGAATTTGGTACTTTCTGACAGATTTTTAAAGATTTCAACCCATTGGAACTATATTAAATACTCAGAAACAGTTTAAAATCATAGGTTTTTACAATCTTGGTACATGTTGCTTCTGGAATCCAGTCCATTACTACTATTAAGAGATGATGTGTGGATCCATGTCTGTTGATGGTTTGGTGTTGCTGTCCTACAATCCTTGTGGGGTTTAGAGAAATAATAAATGAAATGTTTTAAGTATTGCAGGCTATGAACTCCTATGGGAATAATGGGGTTAGCATAGCATCAGGACTATTATTACCCAAATTAAAATTCAAGTAATGTAGTGGATTCTAAAAAAAGAGCGACTTTTTCATCTTCATTTGGAGATGAAATTGTAATATTTCACCTCCAAATATTGCAATCTTTAGATGTAATTATGAAGAAGATAACCAAGGATTTATTTGAATATGAATACAATTCCCTTCACATTTTGGGTTATTTAAGGTTTAACATGTGGATGTGATTTATTTTTCAGAGTTAAAATAGTTATGTTTGTGGAAAGAGAAAAACAAAAAACCTTCAGTGTGGTAAAGTACAGCGTTGTCCTTTTGTAGTGTGCTCAGTGTGAGCCAAATGTGTGGCTCGCAAATTACCGAGCAGTACAAGAACTCGCTGATTTATTATTCTTGCATCAAACTTTAAGCCTTGAAGCTTGACAGGATTTTCATTTTTTGTGAGTGGGCATGTAGCAAGCTCTGCCGGAAGAACATATTACTTTCCATGTAGAATGAGACCAAAAACAAGAAAAAATAATATGGCAGACATAACGGTGTCTTTTTAGTACATATGGAAAGTTTGGCCTGTTGAAAATACATATTCAAAAACAAATAAAAATAAAAAATTGCACTGATCTTTTGCTATATAAATGAGTACAAGATTTTAGTCAGGAAAAGCAACTTGCAACACCTGGGCTACTGTGCTTCTAATCTGGTTGGACACAAACTTACAAACTTTTCTAATTCTACTGAGAAGTACTCAGACTTGCATGTACTGATATGAATAAGAGTGCCATATCCTTCCTTTTGATTAATAAAACTATTATATTTGAGAACTATGTTTCAGCAATCCGTTTGAAAAGTCAGTATCAACACAGGCACTACTGATTGAAGAAGGAATTGTGTTTCACAGATATTGATGTTATTATGTGAGAGTGCAATGAAGTCATTCCTTTTCCCTGACACACATGGACTTCAAATGAAGAGATGCCTCAGTATTCACTTCCCACACCTAAACATGAAGTGGGCTGCATTATGTTCTAAAAAACAAGTTTCTCTGAACTCATCTTTTCAGTACAACAGCTTTCTTACATGTTCATTCAAGACACAAACAATAGCATTTGGAATACTGGAGTGACAATGTGTTTAGGCATTCAAACGCTGTTTTAAAGGACAATCACAAAGAGGTGTAGCTAGTTTTCCAGCATTTGTGCCAATTGTTTCTTTTCATGAGAAAAATGTTACAGGCAACTATTTTTTATAGTATTGGAACAGTAAAAGCGTTTTGTAATGTCAGACAGTGCTGCCTTAAACCAGGTATGCTTAAAGGCATATCTTATTATGTCAGGCACTGCATAGTTGTGAAGCTCTTGATAGACGAAGGCAGAAAACAATTAATATCAATAGAGGATACATTGGTGTAGATTCAAAATTATCCATGTCATTAATCGTTAATCTGTAGAGATTAATTAAGGCAACTGGACATCTCTTGTCACCTTAAAGCCATTTTAGCTCTCATCCAAAAGCTCTGAAATTTAGGTTGGAAATATCAGGCTTGTAAGTTATAATCAGGAACAATTACACTAATAGAGCAATATCACCCTGATAGGCCATTAGAAACCACTAACGAGGGCATTGTTGTCGCTAATGAAGTCATAAAGGTCAAGAAACCATGGCCCTGACCCTCTGTAAAACTCCCTTCAAGTGTCAATGACAGTCCTGACAAATTCCCAACAATGTCAGTATGTCTGCTGTTTCGTCATATGTTTCAAGCTGTGAGTTCCTGTGCAAAAGAAATGAAATAGAATAGTAGAGCAGAGACATGGCGATTGGTACTTTTCTGTAAAAGATAAGGGTGAGAAATGAACAGAAACCTATCTATGTTTTGTGTTTGGCAGCTAAAAGCATAAACCTGCAACTTATTATAATGAAAAGAGATTACCTTAATCAGGAAATATATTTAAAAAACCCAAACTGAAGAATAAATCCCCAAACTAAGATAAAATGACATCAACAGCTCACTAATGAAGGAAAATATATTTCTGCCAACGAACTGCACTCATTAGGATTTGAATATGAATGTATTTTCTTGTGTGAATATTTTACTAACCACTTCTTTAGATAACCTTTTTGGACCCTGTAAATTTTAATCCACACCAAGACTGAACATATCACTTTACTCTCGTGTAGTCGGAAAGCACACCTGGTGATAGATAACTTCCCTTTTTAAGATTATGTGCAATACTTTTTCTCAATAGGAAAGAGGTTTGCAGTGGGTTTTTTTGTTTGTTTTTTATTGTCTGTATAAGTCTCAAAGTGAAACAAAACTAGTATATATTCAATCCAGTTGGGAGAGGTAGCTTGTGTTTTGTTCGGGTCAACAAGTTTAAAATCTTTCTTTAAAAGTCATCAACTTTGAGGACTGTCCCTGATGCTAATCCTCTCTTCTTTTCAAAACAGTCCATGTTCTTTTAGTGCTCTGAAACATATCACATTTCAAACAATCTATGTAGTGCATCCTCAAGGCACAAATTATGTCTCTGAGGCACAGACTGTTTCGGTCACACACCGTGCTGTCTGTAAACACTAACAGATGGCAGCAACAGCAAATGATGGCTGCCTGTTCCCCCAGATCCTCTTCTGGATGAGTCTCTGTGGCATTTCTCTACACCTCTCTGTTCCACCCCACTGTCCGCAGTAAGCCACAGCCCCATTTGTAAAAGGAAAAAGATCTCCCTCTGCACGCTGGGTTCTTCTCTAAGGATAATTAAATAAATGGGAAAGATCATGTGAGCTCCTTCACTTTGATGTTACGAGGAAGTCATTCATTTCTGGTTCACTGTATTCTTCCCATGCTGGGTTGCATATTCCGCATCTGCTTCGGAAACCCTACTTATTATAAAAATGAGAATATGACTTTTGTATGTGACCTTGCATTTATGTGTTCGTCTCTACTCTAAACATATTGCATCTTGTGCACATTTGGGTCTCTGTGCTGAGCACAGAAAGGCACAGAATCCATTGACTTACTGCATTAGACTCCCATCACACACAGTAGCTCCTATTTTCCCAGCTCCCTCTCTACCTCATTATGGACTCATAAGATTATCGGTGACATTTAGCCATTATGCTCTGCCACTGTCTTATCCTGCCATGGTTTCCCAAGCATAATAGCCAATGTAAATGAGTAGGTTAAACACTGCGGTAAACTCTGGTATTGACCAGTGAGTATGGATGCAAGGAAGTAAAGGAAGATTCTTTCATAAGTAGATAATGTTAAAGATGACACTTTAAGCCAGGAAGCCTCTGTAATGTCTGAGATTATTGCTGCACTGGTGGTGACCTAAGAAGGTTTTTCAGGAGGTGCTGAACCCCCTGAAATTTACAAAGTTCAGGGCAAAGCATTTAACACACCGCGAGATGATGACCTCAGCATTTAAGGCAGGGGAGCATAAAGCAGCGTGACATTTGTGTCTGAGACACACAACTGCCTTGCTCTGCAACTGAACATGATAATTTCTCTTGTCAGGATGTGATTATCTGCTCCAGGCTCACCCAGTGTCCCCCACCACCTCTTTCCTCCACCTCCCCAATTATGCTGCTCCGAGGGAAAAAGCTATCAGGGTATGAAGGCATGATGCCAGAGCCAGTGTTTAGCCCCCTGGAAATGTGTCCTCTCCCTGGAACTAGGACAGAAATGTTCTGTCATTGCTCGTTAATGGTGAGTGATTGTGATTTTTGTTTAAGGTCTGATGTCTTCGGTCAGATGTTCACAGACCAATTGCAGTAATTCAAAGATGTCAGCTGGTATGAGACAAAGTAAGACGGAGGAAAAACTGAAGAAAACAAAGTAGAAAAGGAGGTGCAACTATGCAGACTTGTCTTAGTCACCATGGAGATCTTTTTAACACAAATTTGCCATACCTGCTGCTAACATCACTGCTTCACAGGACCATTTACTTTTGTGTCTATACTCACACCTTCACAAATAATTTCAGAACACTGTGTAATCTGTATGTAGTGTATGAGTGAATCTTTTCAGTCAGTCAGTTTTAATGTACCTTGAGTACTTGTAGTAATTATGTTTGAGAGCTGATGTTTGGCATAAAAAAGCTGCTTAAAGGGGAGTATTCAGACACCTCTGTGTAGTAATTACTTTGAATTATTGTAACATTTTGAACTGAAAGGCCCTGCTGTCTGCATCCGTGTTTTTCTGAGTGTTTCAACATGTTTGAAAGGATAAGGCTTCAGGGCAGATTACAGAACCTAATAATTTTTTTTTTAATTTCCCCTATTTGAGGCACTGATGCTCTTGTGCTCAAGAGTTTGTATCTGGTAAAAGAGAAGATATGTCAGTTCAGAGTTGGGCAGAATGACCGGTGGCTAGTGCCTGAGGGTGTGTGACGTCTGTGCAGCCTGACAAACTGAAACAAAACACCTGAGGATACTTAGTCTGAGTCATCGAATGTGAAATGAGCCTGCTGATTGGCTGGCTTGTTTGAACACTATTCTCAATTCCTGCTGTGCCATTCCCTTTCAAAACAGGGTTTGCAATGAGTAATGCATATGGAACGTTGTCCATTTTGGCAAAGATGTAGTTCCTGAAGCCTACAAACATTATATTTTCAACCGTGGCTAAATGTTTTCCCAAAAGTCTCTAACAAAAAATTGTTTCTTCTGTCACCAATTTGCCAGACCATGTGAGCTGGTCATAAATTGCCTAAAAAAGATTGACTGGTCAAGAAAAAATGTAAATAAGCCAAAGTATGCAGCCCATAATATAATATGGCTGAATGCTTTATAAATTTACTGGTTTCAAAAAATCAACACAGATTTTAACACTGAGCAAACAAAAGGGCATATATATATATATATATATATATATATATATATATCTATATAAATATATATATATATATATATGTATATATATATTAAAAAAAAAAAAAAAGTATACTAAAGTATGTTGTGGTTTATGTCTGGTGGTTGATTTGTTTG